>RJWT010010775.1:0-23820 GCA_004365215.1 Cuniculus paca | reverse complement strand
ATTTCACCACCTTTTACTAGATCTGGATGTGAGACACTTATATAAAAGTTTAAACCATGGTTTTCTCATCTATAAAGTAATGATGCTAAAATGGATAATATTCATCTTCAACAGATTATTTAAGGACCTGTTGAGACAGCATTTATGAAATAATTCATTGTCTTTCACAAAACAAGTAACCACATTAACCATGATTATGTCCATATCTGCCATATTTAAACACTAATATCTGCACTAGAAAGATGTCTATTGCTGATGAATAACAAATCAAAATGAAATGCACTAGATTAATATATCAACAGTATATGATTTTTCATGTTGATTTGACTAAACTTGGCAATTATTTTGCACCATGTGATGAGATTGTACTCTTTATTTGGCTACTGCCTTCTAAGTGGGAGCCTTCCAAACAGAAATTCCAATGTATAAATTCTGACAAAATCTGTTTTCATTACATGTGCCTTATACAATTGGTTAAATCAAGACACAAATAGGCATATAAGGCATAGTACATGGTGTACTACTAATGTTACAGTGTAGTGACAATCAAGTCTTCATTTTCTAATTTTTAACGTTGTTTTTCACCTGAAAATATACTTATTTGCTTCTCAAAATGTTCAAAATCGGTATAAAATTTAATTAAAGAATTCAGGTACTGATAAGTCAGTTTGATTGTGATTTGATTTATTCCCCAAAAGTATAACCACTAAATCCATTGTTTTCATTGACTCTTAGAGTGACACTTTGAGATGCCCTAATTTTTCTTTTAAAAAAAAATTGGTATGTGATTGTAGCTGAGTAAAAATTTTCTGCCTGCTTCTTGGCCAGAAATATTTAACACCAAGAAATTTATTTTTATGTAAACTTAATTTCATTAAATTGAATCTGATATAAATCATTTGAAAGCAGTGTAATGTTTTATCTGCATCAAATTAAGACAAAAGCGATTTTCTGGAATCTCTTCAAGATAATTCCCCCTCTTTGTTATCAGTGAGTTGCTATTGAATAAAGTCTTTACGATTATTTAAATTCTATCTGTCCACTTAAGAAGATCTACAAGATACTTTCTTTTGTTCACAACTGGTCCATATGAATGACATATTTGATTTGATGTTTCATGCCAAGTCTATGTTTTGTTGGCACTACATGAACTTTGATCTATACCTTATGTCATTTACTATTTT
This sequence comes from Cuniculus paca, assembly GCA_004365215.1. Classification (NCBI taxonomy): domain Eukaryota; kingdom Metazoa; phylum Chordata; class Mammalia; order Rodentia; family Cuniculidae; genus Cuniculus; species Cuniculus paca. The sequence continues at coordinate 22,636 of RJWT010010775.1, read as the reverse complement.
TGAAAAACTGTTGACTTCTCGAAAGTACATGAATGAGACTGAAAGGCTTAGATAAGAGGCTGTTTTTCTGACTTCTGCTGCAACTTAAACATCAATCTAAATAGCATTTTTCTCTCTTACAACAACATATTTTATCTAAAAGTAAGAATAAAAAAACATCAATTTTAATATGCCATCTATATTTTCCTTACAGAGATCTGCAAATTAATTATTCATTTTTTTGTTTTCCAATTCATCAAGGCCAACAAGATCTTTAAATGTTCTGCAGACATGGTTTTCTTTGTATCCAATCTTGAAAGCAATTTCCTCACTACTGCGGAAGACTTCACTCATAGTCTGTTTACCTTCCTCTTCTTCACAGTCACATAGCTGATGTATCCCCTTTACAGTTACATGGCTGATGATGTAGGATTTTATTAATTATTGGTGTCTGTTTTATGCATAGATGTCCCTGTATTAGTTCCCTATTGTTGCTGTAAGAAATTACAATGAAGTAAGATGCTTAAAATAAAGAAAACTTTCATTATCCTATGTTCCTGTCATGTCAGCATAACTGAGCCAAAATCAAGGGGCCAGCAGAATTATTTACTTTAAGGACTTCTATTCACTGCCCACATTTTTTGACTCATGGTTTCTTTTTATCTTCAAAAACATCAATTGCCCTGATTTCTATTGCCGTGATACTCATTCTTCTAATGAAGAGTCCTTCATTCACTGTTTTCCTTCAAAGAGTGTTGTAATAACCTTTGGTCCACTTTAATGATCATTTTTCTCATGTTTCTTAATCCCACCTGCAAAGTCACTTTTTCCATGTAAAGCACTATATTTTAAAGTAATAGGCTTTTTGAATTAAGACCTGGAAAACATGAGTGACTACTATTGCTCTTAAAAAAATCTGTGTAACAAATCATTGTAATATATGACTAGGGAAATTGTGCTTTATCTCATAATTTTGTACATTTTTTTTCAATTTTATGTTTACTTCTGCCTTGTTGGTTTAGTAAGATAAGTTCCTATATTAATGTATTGAAAAAGATTCTCTAGAGAAAACAAAATAGAAAAAGGAAAGGTTATACACACACACATACATGCATATATGTATATATATATCCTTCATATATGGAGGATACATATATGTATACATAAATATATGTGGATATCACATATCTACACACATATATTTTATTCATAAATTCATTTCCTTTAAATATTTATTTCTTCTTTGCTGGTGGAATTATGAAGTCTGTGAAGTCTCACAAGTCTGGAGACTCAGGGGAGACCATAGTACAAATCAATCAGATTCAGGAAACTTGTCATACCAGTAAATACCATAAACACAGGCTCGCTGCTATTTTTTGCTGTTGTTGTTGTTGTTGCTTTATCTTTTTTTTTTTTTGGTGATAGTATAAATTCCTTGATCAGTACCCATACTGTGAAACACTATGATGGTAAAGAAGCCATCATGTAATTCCTGGGAAGGTAGTTTTGGAAGAAGCACAATGTGAAAGGGAAGCAAATATATACACAGTGTAAGAACTTAATCCAATAAGAACGTGCTCTTTCTATGATGGGAAACTCTAACATGATCAACATAGTACAAGGTAGCTTTCTAGGGAAGGTGTCATGTCAGAACTCAGTGCTAAACTCTGAATATGGCAGTTTAATCACTCACATTTAGTCAAATACACATTGGTTTGGGGGAATGAAAGTCCATGTTGCTTAGGCTATGTGCTACCTCTTTCCCTGCTACCCTTGTTATTTTTATAAGTCCATTGGTTTATGGCAATAGTAGTTTGGAATTAAAGGCTAACTGAAATTCAGAGATTTATTCATACTGATCACTTAATTATTAAAAATCCTTCTCTGTTGAGATTATTTTTGTGGAGTACTAACATCAAAATGTATCTAAATATTTTTGATCATTTAAAAATGTATATTCACATAGCTATATCCTAGATTTATTTTTAATAGCATTTCAAAAAGATTTCTTTCAAATTCCTGTCTAATCTGTTTTGGCTTCAACCACAAATCAGTATATAGTTCATGTTTGACTAACTCTCCTTCCAATCGAAGGGAACGATCAGATATTTCTTGAAATTCTGCCCTTCAGAGATGTCACAGAGAGGGACCACAGTGTTACTGGTGTGCCTGTACATAATGTCAAACCATCTGTAAAGCAGATCTGAATCTTTTTTCCTCTGTCAACTGACTGTAGGGAATTCCCTATGTATCCATATATGCAGACCAGGATAACAAAGATAGGGAATCAGAAGCATCAACATGGGCATTGGGGCCAATTATTTATGAAAGTTACTTGTGACTTTTTGCCTAAATAAGCACAATCATTTATGCTACCGCTGATACTAGGCATTGTACCTCCTTCTTGGTTGTGGAAAAGCCTAGTGCAATTTATTTTTAAGTTTCATATGGCATATCTTAGTATGCCTCATAGCACTGGATCCTAATAAAACCCACTTAGGTTGGCAGTTCCTGAGTTTTAGTAAGGTTTATTTCTCACAGCCTAACATGTTAATGCCTTGCCAGTTAGTCTATGTTGGTTGCTATTTCTTGCTCGTTAGGTCAATCTGTGTAGTAACATATATGTAATAAAATAGCATAATGTCTTATGAAAAGACAATTAATAGCCCTCAAGACTAAATTATGACATAACTGCCTGAGAGCTTACATATTCCTGGGGAAAGAATGAATTTGCATTGCTGACTGTGCCAGCTGAAACCAAACTGCTCTGGTGGACCTTATAGACAGTGATAGAGAAAAGGGCATTTGTCAGATTGATAAATACATACAGATATTAGCGGTAGGTAATTTGCTTAAGCTATGGAATATATTGTTCATTAGCAAGAATTAAAGTCTTCAACTGCTTCACCTTATTATAATCTCCTATAATTCTCCAAAGTCCAGATATCTTTTGAAGTGCATAAATTCAATGATAATGTTAGAATCACTAACCCTACATCCTTCACATTTTTGATGGTGGCACTAGTCTCTGCATCCCTCCAAGAGTGTGATGAGATTTTGATTTATTATTTTACCACACAGAGCTGGTCTTAATGGCTTCCATTTGGCATTCTGTGCCATAGTACTTCTTGCTTCATCAGTAGTCAATTGAGATTTCAATTTGATTTCTAATTCCACAAGTCACAGATGTTTCTTAGTTTAATTTTCAACAATTTTGGAGTTGTGTATATAGAAATGAGGTTTTTCTAATGGTACATAAAGAATATCTTTGATTATTTATATGGTGCTTGAGTTATAGATTTCAATGTCTAACTGCATATTTTTTGTCTCCCACTTTGTCCAGAATTGTTAAAAAAGCTAAACAAGTTGTTATATTTACTGGTTTTAAAATTGTTTAAAACTGCCTTGTAGAACCTCCTATCCCTTATTTCATGTACATGGTTGATTAGAAGTATCTAATAACAGATATTGTTTACAGCTCTATAAACAATTTACATGTGTTATCAATGTTTGCTTTACTCTTGGAAAAAGAAACATTATTATTATTAAATCTAATCATATTGAGACTCCAATTTTGGAAACATAGAACCAATTCAGAAATATCATTCTTTTTTTTGAAGCCCCCGGAATTGAACTCACAGTCTTGTGCTTGCCAGGCAGGTGCTTAGACCACTGAGCCAAATCCCCAGCCCTTGTCTTTTTGAATCAGGATCTCACTGTGCCATTCAGGCTGGCCTTGAGCTCACTTTGTAGACCAGGCTGGGCTCGAACTCACAATGATCCTCCAGTCTCAGCCTCCCAAGTGCTGGGATTACAGGCATGAGTCACCATTCCCAGCAGAAATATCATTCTTAAAAATTATATTGCAAGAGGACCACTCTTACTACCAAAGTCAGTATTAGGGCTATACAAAGGAAAATGAATGTTTAATAGATAAACACATGATAGATAAATAGATGATAGATAGACAGTAACAATCTTTACCTATGATCTTCATATATATTTTAGATTCTTTAATAAAGACATATTTTTAAAATCTACATAATATTAAAAATGCATATTATTATTATACATTAAAGTAACAGAAATTAAATGTGCATTATCTAAGAAAATAAGGAAAAATTTTATGAAATATGTTTTATATTTACTATACTGTTAATTAATATTTAGGGAAAAGTTAACCAACCTCAAATAATATCATTTCAGATAATCAATTATCTTGCTTTTACCTTAAAGTATTATATAGTTTTCAAGGTTTCGTTCTTCAGCCAAAAGTTAAAAAAAAGTGTGGAACATAATTTATATACTTTAAATTTAAAAATCCAGTAATTTATAAAAAGATTAATAATTATTTGAAGACTTCATTCTATTTCTTATTGAAAAGAAGTTTTATAAAGATCATTAATTAAAACATATTCATAAAAACTTATTTTGGGGGATTCAAAATTACTCATGTTACTAATTATTCAGACCTTTAAATATCTTAGATCCTAGAAGTAGAAAATTTTCAATTTTTCAGTTGTATATTTATAGATGAATTGTGCTCAGAGAACACACTTTCTATGACTTGAATAGTTTTAAATTCATTAAGACTCATTTCATCATTCAGAATGCCATTTATCTTAGAGTAGTATTCTATGTCAACTTGAAAAAATGTTTTCTTTTGTAGTTGGTTTTGGATTTCTACAAATGTCAATTAACAGTACTACTTAAAAATGTTCCATACCCTTAACTGGATTTGCAGCTGTGAATATGTGTCTTTCCTTTCTGTTTTTCCACTTTTTACTTTTTCTTTGAAGAACATTATCAGTCATTTTGGGATTACTATATCCCCTGGATAATTATTATTAAATTTATCATTAAATAATTCTTATCAATAAAAGGATCCTATCTATTCCTATTAATCTGTTTTTCTCAATAAATAGCTTTTTAATTGTAGGAGACAATTTGAACAACTCCCCTTGAATGCAGAACAATTGCTGTGACTTTGATTATATGGAGACTTATTTCCATGTACCGATATGTGCAGAGCTGACTATGGTATTTCCTTCTGTCTTCAATTGGCTGTAAGTATTGCAAATAAGGCCAGCCAAGGTCCTGGTGTGTAATCTCTAAAGCCATCAGACAGTCTCTTGTTTCCTCCCATAGTGCTCTCTGTAAAAGATATGAGCACGGGGACGGTTGAGCCAGTCAGCTCCACGAATGTCAACTGGGTATGAGCCTCAAGATAGAGGCTATGAGTCCCCAGGGTACAAAAGTTTACATATCAAAAACTAAAGCAAGTGCCTCCAAAAACAATTCAGTTGCTACCTTAATTAAATAGTACAGATTGATCTTTCTCCATGTCATTATCCCTGCATTTTGCAAAGATGTTTTCTCACTATCTGGTTAACCAGCTCAAGTTACGTAGTTCCCGCCATCCTCACTGTCACTCATTCTCAAGCCATCCCCTTCTTCACAAGACAATAAATTCTGGGAGAGGCCTTAAATCAGAGCCTCTGTCCACACATCTTCACAGGGATTAGACTTAGGAACCCTTGGTTGCCCTTAACTTTGAATAGGTCTTGGTGTCTTTACTCTTTCCGTGGGTTGCATTGGAGCTGGTAATTAAAATTAACTTGCCAGGATTCCAATAACGTCTCAATGGGATTATAAATATAACTTTTTGGATTGTGAGGAAGACAAAAAAAGAGATTACAATACTTAGATTACCATACTCGATGTTTAAGATTATAATATTGATATTAGAATGGACTACTTACCATTATAAAGTAATAAATTATCACCACCATATAGACCGTTTCCAAAATTATTTGACTAAAATAAAAACCAGAGGCAAAAGAGCACAGCTTATGACATCATTTATTAAATATAAGAAAAAAAGAAAAATTCAGACCAACATATAGTGAAAGATTAGTGATTTTCTGCACAGGGAAAAATGAGGTGGGGAAGGGGAGATTTCAAGATGCCACACAAAAACTTTTGAAGCCATTATCTTGCCTTTTTTCATCATTTCCAGGTATGTATCTCTGACGAATTGGTCATATTTATACAAAAAAATTGAGTGTACTATTTATCATTTGTGCTTAAATGTAGCTATTAAAATGCAATATTCTTAAAACTATGATCAAAATATTACAAAATATTGTTCAATCATAATTTCACATGCAAAGCATAGACACTTATTTTGACAGTATTACAAAATGTAATGTGTTTTAGTTTATATATGGAATAATAAAAACAACATAAGGATAACTGATGAAATATGCAATAAAGTATTTGCATAAGTGAATACATAAGTTCTCTTATTTTGATAATTAAAAGGGGCAGTTATTAACAATAATGATTCAGATAATCAGTTAAAATTTTTCTTCTTCTATGTTATACAGATGATTTCCATGTGCCACTGGCAATTCAGATACAAATTTTGAAACCATTTAAAATCAAATGTACAGGGCAGGGGATTTAGCTCAGTAGCATAAGTGCCAGTCTAGCAAGCGTGAGGTTGTGAGTTGGATCCCTACTTCCAAAAAAAAAAAAAAATCAAATGTACAAATTTATACCTCAATAATATGGGTGGTGTTTACTGAAAATGACAAGAAGAAATTCAGATAACAAAAGCTGTTTATGGCATTAAAGTAAATAGATACAATTTTATAAAGTATAAAATAAAAAATGATGCAAGTTCAAAATTTATTCCAATTTAGACCAGAGGTAGTACAGGGGAACTGAATTATATAACTACCTTGTTTTAAAAGAAATAGTCTTCTCTTTCCAATATATACTTAAATTGGGAAAATTAGATTTCTTTCCAAATGATGTGGAATTTACATATTTTTATGGAAATTTTTTAATGCTACTTGGCTAGAAAACAGAGCATTAAATACGAGGTTTAGGTTAAAAGTTATTTGAAAAATTACGGTTTTGTAAAGTTTGAACCACAGACCATAACTTCAAGTGAAGAAAAAAGAATCAGGATAAATAATTTTTGAGACACTTTAAAGAATAAAGAAAAGAAAAAAAAAAGAGGAAAGAAGACAAGGGGAAAAGAAGGAGGGAGAGAAATAGAAGAAAAGAATTTAAATGAAGAAATACCCAAAGCAATATCCAATAGATTCTCGTCAAATAACCAATTTCTGTTGAACAGAACTAAAAATAGCAGCACAATGCAAAATCAAAGAAAGGAAAACAATCATTGTTTAAACCTGCTATAATTCTTTTACCTTCTTAAAGGACATTTTACTATTAAGGTTTATTTTAATGCTACGATTTTGACCCTTACTTTTTAAGGTTAAAAACCTGATAGATGATAGTTAATCATTTTTGAAATGATAATGACAACATAACTTAAGTCTATCAAATTTAAAAGTATGTATTTTTAAAGTAGTGACCGACTTCTTTAATACTTATTTTGGGTTTTTCTCTTATATATTTATGTTCATACTATCCTCTAGTTTTAAGGTTCTATAAATTACAACAACAAATGTTATTTATTCAACCAAAGGTTACTAAAGGTTCTAAGTAAGTACTTAGACAACTGATTGTCAAACTGGGTTGCACATTAGAAAATTTTTAAAGTAACAATATACAAGTTTTGCTCGAATCTCATTCCTGGAAATTCTGATTTGCTTGGTATAAAATTTTGAAGCTAACATACAGTAGGTTTGGATATAATTGACTGTGATTTTTGTTTATGTCAGAGAAGTAAACTACAAAAGATTTAAAACCTTAATTGAGTCTGACTTTGATGCACATCATTTAAAAAAATATGTTCATAGCAATGAATTTTTTGGGCTTCCAAAGTGAGGCCTTGGTGTTTGAAAAAAAAATCATGTTAAAATGGGTGTGGGTGTGACAAAAATTACTTTAAGTCGCAGTCAAGAAAAATATTTTAATCAGATTGTTTTGAAATGAATTTAAAAAATTTCTCAATTTACTTTATAGCTTTTTATAGTTTTTGTATGTATTTTTATAGTTTTCTAATGATTGTTGTAGATACTACAATGTACCTAGATGCTATATAACAATCTACTAATATCATCATTTTTCTACATGATTTAAAGTATACAGAAACTTCATTTCCATTTCGTTTATTTTATTTCTGGCTTTTGAAATTTTAATTATGGTATCTTTGGTCTGAATTTTTTTCAGGTAATATTTTCAGTTGTGTGCTCAACTTCCTGGATGAGCATGTTTGGATATGTTGTGGGACTGTGTATTTTATCAATTTTGTAAAGTTTTCAGCCATTCTTTCTTCTAGTACTGTTCTGTTATACTCACTTTCCTCCCATTTTTCACTCTGAGTGTACACAAGAGAGAACTTTTGCTGTTTTTCTGCAGGTCTTTTACTGTGTTGAACTTTTTGGGATACTGTTTTTGCTTTGTTTTGTTTTGTTTTTACCATTTCTGTTGGGTACATTATTTTACTAAATCTGCTAGTCTATCTTTTTATTGTGTACATTGTAGTATTAGCTTCAAGCAGTATGGTTTTTTAATAATTTAGTTTACTTTTCAATTTTATTCTTTTGTATAATTTTTTTTTACTGGGACTGCTTTCTGTAAAATTTGTTCAAGAGAGTCTGTATTTGATCTTGATCTATGTTTAGACAGCTGCTCTAACATCCTTTTAAGATAATTCTGAAACATGATTCACTTCAGTATTCATGTCAATTTACTATCTTATCTTATTCAAGTAACGGATCTGGATATGATGGGAGATGGGTGATGGTCAAATAAATATTGGCTACTTTATATAGTGTATCATTACTGGGTCTTCATTATTTATATTTCATGAACTTATTCTTAAGCTATATAAGCTGTTCTCAATCAGACAAGATTTTTCTATACTTCACAGTAAACAGCCAGTGGTAGCTGTCTCTAGAGGTTCTTGTCTGTACCTAGACCAACAAGATGAAAGATAAAAGGAATTTTTTATATATGAGTGGCTTGACATCTCATGCATGACAGGAAAGGAAAAATTTTCTGTACATATCTAGGGGAAAGAAACTGATGTCCCTATCCTTCTGAAAAACACTTTTTATTCAAGCCATTTAATACATAAATAACCTAGAATCCTCTCCATGGCCTGGGGTCTTATTTTTTCTTAAATAGTAAATATGTCCAAAGGCAACTAGAGTCTTCTTGGTTCCATGATGGCTTAATCTAAGACCCTAAAGGGACTGTGATCATTTGGACCCCTTGGAAAAAATATTTTACTATTTCTTTAGATCAAAACAGCCAGCTAGATAAGTACTTATAAAACACAAAGGAGTCCCAGGGAACTATGATTTCTATAGGAATTCTGAGAAATTCAAGAAGTTTTTTCTCTTGTTTTCCTATTATCCATTTTTTTAAATTTCTCACTTTATATATTGAGTTTTAATATAAGAGAAATCATGTAATATTTAAGCCTCTACGTCTGATTTCTTCACTTAACATTGTGGTTTCAAGTTGCATCCATTTTCCTACAAATGACTCAAGTTTATTTTTCTTTATGGCAGAGTAGTACTCTATTGTGTATAAGTACCACACTTTCTTTATCCATTTGTATGTTGATAAACACATAGACTGCTTCCAAAATTTAGCTATTATGAATTGTACAGCTAAAAAAATGGATATGCATATATCATTGTGGTATGAAGTCTTTAACTCTTTTGAGAAGATACCTAGAATGGGAATAGCTGTGTTAAATGCATTTATTTTATTTATTTATTTTATTTATTTATTTTTGCAGAATTTCCATACTGATTTCCATAGTGGTTGTACCAGTTTACAATCCCACCAATGAAAAAGAAGGCTCCTTTTACTTCCTGTAGCCTTGCTAGTATTTGTTATTGGTTAATGATGATAGTTATTATTTCTAGAGTCAGATCGAATCACAGTGTTGTTTTAATTTGCATTTTTTAAATGACCAGCAATGTTAATCATTTTTTTCACATATTTATTGGCCATTTGTACCTCACTTGAGAAGTGGCTACTCATTTCAGATGCCCATTTTTTATTGGGTCTGCGAATTTGGGGACCCTAATTTATTTTAGGTTTTATGTGTTCAAGATTTTAGTCCTTTGTCTGAAGAGCAGCTGGGAAAAATTTATTCCCATTTTGTAGGTGGTATCTTCATTGTTTTGGTGGTTTCCAATAGCTGTTCAGTAGCTCTTTAATTTGATGTGATAGCGTTTGTTGATTCTTGGTATTAATTCTTGCACAATTGGGGTTCTGTTCAGGTCTATATGCACACCTGTTTCTTCAAGTTTTTTACCTTTTTTTTCTTCGGAGATTTTTTGATCCATTTTAGCTTAGTGCATAGTGAAAGATATGGGCCTAGATTCAGTCTTTGTCCTGTGGAAAGCCAGTTTTCCCAGGATAATTTGTTAAAAAGGCTATCTTTCCTGCAGTGAAACAGGCTATGATTTTTTTGTCCCCTTTGTCAAAGATGAGGTAGCTGAGGGTGCCTGGAGTCATTTCTGTATCTCTTGTTCCTTTGATCTACAGGATTTTTTTTTTTTTTGCTTTTCTTTCCTTCGGTTTGGTTTTTTTTTAATACTATCCTGTTTTTGTCACTAGAGCTTTGTAGTACAAATTGAAGTTTGGGATTGTAATGCCCCCTGCCATGCCCTTGTTGCCCAGAATTCTTTTCACTATTCTGGGCCTTTTCTGGTTCCACATGAATTTTAAGATTGTTTTCTCTAGTTCTGTAAGGAATCATATTAGTATTTTAATTGAATTCCCTTAAATCTATATAATAGTCTTGGAAGTACAGCCATTTGGACTGTCTTTGTTTTACCTATGCAGGAACAGGCATATTCTTCCATTTGCTGATGTCATCTATAATCTCCTTTTTCAGAGTGCTATACTTTTTGTTGTAGAGGTCTTTCACTTCTTTGGTTAGTTAAATTCCTACGTATCCAATTTTTCTTGACCCTATTGTGTATTATTTCCCTAATTTCTCTCTCACTGAGTTCGTTATTGGTATGTATAAACACTATCAAGTTTTGAGCGCTGACTTCATGTCCTGCTATGTTAGTTTTTTAATTTATTAATTCTTAGAATCTTTTGATAGAGTTTTTAGAGTCTTTTATGTAGACTATCATGCTATCTGTAAATAATGATAATTTAACTTCTTTCTTACCATATCCTTTTGTTTCTCTTGCCTAATTGCTAATTCAAGGAATTTCATTTTTCCACACTTTGGAGTCTCTAGTAGCACATAATTATTTTGTTTAATTTTATCATTTTAGTAGGCATTCACTTTGTTTAGGTTTAGTCTCCAGCTTTTAGCCTACTTTTGCAGACTCTCGGAACTTTTAGGCTTTGCTTTGGGGTCCATATTGTTCTGTTAGGGCATTTATGACAATTCCACTGTAAACCAAGTCTCATATATAAAAAAAATTCATGTCCTACAGTTCTTGAAGCTGAAAAGTCCAAGATCAAGCATTGCCATGTTAGTTGTCTAATGAAGGCCTTCTGGGTTCATAGAAAGTATAGAAAGTCACTCTCTGTCCCTGTCTTCACATGAGGGGGGAGAGTTTCTCTCTCTCTCTCTCTCTCTCTCTCTCTCTCTCTCTCTCTCTCTCTCTGTGTCTCTCTCTGGGGTCTCATTTCCTTAAATTATCAAATAAGGAATTAGGATACATCAAATGAATTTTGGAGAGACAAATATTCAGAGCACAGTGGTGTACTTGGATAATGTGAGTATTGGGATTCTGCTTTTTCCTTAATGGTGTGGTGTAGCTCAAGATGGCACAAGGATTTTTCTTAGACTGAAAGATTACAAAGGAGGGGTTTGGTGGGATATACCTCATCATACACTCCACCAGAAGAATTTCTCTGGGAAAGTACAGGGTGTATCAGGCCCAGGTGAAGGATAGACCTTCTGGAGTGTTGTCACACTTGATGGAGAAGAAGGATAGCAGAATGTTTGCCCTGTTTTTTGGGTTTGGGGCCCATACTGATTTCCTTGCTGCTGCTGTTGTTGTAAGGACCCTTTTCTGATTCAGGGGGAGAGTAAACCTACCTATGCATCCTTCTGCTACTAGGGAAGAGGCTAGAAAATCTTGAGGCTCGGTGGCTTTTTTTTCTGTGTGTTTTCTGCATGCATGTGCTGTGTTTTGTCCAGTCTCGCCACTCTTGGCTCTCAAACCTGTTCCTCTTGCTCCCTTTCACAGTACTTCTTTATCTTTTGAACTGGTTCTGGAGGGCAAAGTTGTTCTTATTGAGGAGGGATGAGGGATAGGAAAAAACAAGGATATCTGCATCATTTATTTTCTGTAAAGGAAGTTTCTTACTGCACTTTAAAGAGTGCAGAAATAGAAAATGTATTTTCTGTTTCTAAATGTAAAGATACTTACTTTATGTTTGTTTTAGGAAAAGAAAACAATTTGCAACATTATGCTTTAGAAGAAACTAAAACGTTAATGGTTACAAATGTGAGAGACAACTCACATTGGAAGGGCATTTGGTAAAAACAAAACTTGTGAAATCAGATTATTTTGCCATTAATATTAAACTTACTTTTGACTTTTAAAAATGTGAAAATGGAAATTAGAGAATATATTTTGCAGGCACATTTTATGAATGAGATACAACCATGGATGACATGGTCTAAGGGTTTCCATGGATCTACATGAAAAAATTTAATGTAAAATATAGACCTTTATAAAATTTCAATATAAAACAGATATATAAAGGTTCATAATTTTAAAGATATTAGTTTTAAGTGAATTTTACTATTTACTACTGATATCAATCGTAACAATTTTTAAATATTATTTTATTACTCTGGTAATTTGTTGCTTTCTCTACACAGCAAAAATGAGCCTGCTATTTGTATTTTCATGTTTTAGCACATACACACTGGACTGGCCAGGAAAGGAACTATTAGAATACTTCTCTATGATCAGGTCTGGATATGAAATAAAACCCAATTGAAAGGAACATATTGGGATTTCAACAGGGATATTTCAGGGTAAAATTGTGTACTAATTATTGATTTAACCCTTGCATTTGGGCAGTGATCTTGAGCTGAATGAATTTTAAGTGAGCTGAGAAAAAAGACGGAGAGAAACCAAGTTTAATGACATCATATGAACTTCTAAATCTCTTGTGCCTTGAGATATCCTTTGCCTTGAGACTATTAGCTGTAGAAATAATTTCCTACATTAGTTTCAATCAGATATCTTTTAAAAATTTTTTGTCCTAAATATTCCAAGTAATAGAATAATTAAAATGTGCTTGTTTAAGTGATTCTATTTATTCACAATTTCCCTGAGGGATTAAAGTTTAAGACTCTGGGTTCATTTATTGCAGTTTCTTTTGTAGATATGAATTGATAAGGCCTCACTGTTTCCCATAGCCATTTACTTATAGACTGGGTATCACTGAAGGGCCTATGAAAATAATCATTCTCCATTAAAAGGAGTAGAAGAAAACTGGACCATCTGTGATGATCCCAATGGTAAATATTATGAGTGTATCAAGCAAATAATAATGTAGGCCCCGGCAGGGTTTTTAATGTTTTGATAATAACACAAGCCGTGAATGACCTATGCTGAAATGACCATAAATGATTATGAACATGAATGCATCATTAAGATACTGCTATTAAAATTTACGCTATGTAAAAGATATCCTAGGATCGGAAAGAAGCTGTAGGAGAATAAACTTGTATGATGAACCGTAAAAAGTTTTTGCTTGACAACATAAATTACACCAAAATGGAAGCATTTAAATGTTAATCATGCTGGTTAAATTCCTAACCTTTGAAGATTTACAATTCTAAAATAACTAAATGATGATTTAAAAAACTATCCAACAGCTGCATTTTGAACTCACTAACATAATTTCAGATGGATATTACTTATAGAATATTAGGAAGTGCACCAATAAAACCTAATACCTGACTTATTCTCTCACATTTTATGTCTGCATTGTCAAACAGCCATCGCAGTGTCAAGCCCAGTGATGGGCTTTTATTCCACAGAGTAAGTAAATGATCACACTCACATTTTCCATAGTGGATATCTTGCAGATGGGCTCAATAGCAAACCAAGTGCATTATCTTTATTGCCCACAGAGAGCTCATTTGGAAAAGATTCAACTCGATGCCAAGGACAGTAACTTTCTTTGTTCAGTTCCTTACCGTAGTGATTGACAGTATGAGTTTCAAATATGACTTCCCAGTACATGTAAAGTTGTTACAACTGGCCTTACCTGTAGTTGTTTTTCTGGCCAAAGGGTTCTTTCACTCTTTCTCGTCTAAGGTGTTACTTTCCATTTTCTAGGGTTTGTTTCAATAATTTATTTTTTATTCACTTTCTCTGCTGCCTCCATCACTGCCTTCCCTCTATTCCCACAATAACCCCTTCATGTTTGCTGAACTCTTCAACAACAGCTGAGCAAAATGTCTGTTGTCACTTGGCATTGCATACATTTTTCTCTGCTTTTACTAGAATAGTTTCTTTAGTAACTAATAAATAAAATTTGTTCAGGGCTACTTTTATAGCTACCACCTTTCTAAGCTGAACTGACAGACATTTATGGAATTTATGGAATTGTACTGAATGTTATATATACTTTTTTTACTTATATGCACATGCAAAAAATATGATCAGATAGATTCTCATATGTACCATAGCTCAAAAAAATTAAGAAAATAAAGATAAAGATCCAGAAGCAAAACGAGATTCTCATCTTTTTTCCTTGTATATACTATTAGATGACATTTTCACAAAGATCTAACTATTTAATGTGATAAGAGCATGACAAGGAAAGTTAATTTAATATTGGTCCCAAATAAAAATTTTACAAATGTTGTCATAAACTTGCATTGGCAAAGAAAAGAATAAAATTGTAACTCAATAATCCTTCACGATTTAAAATAAAGTCAATTAGTCTATCACCTAATGCTCTTTTCAGAATTAATGAATGAATCAAAGGACAGTGCCAGGGAATATCATCATGTGTGATAGTTTGTCTTCAGTGAAATAATTAATCCAATGTTTTCTGCCTCAAACTAAAGACAAACATGTGCACGTGTGTTGCAGTACTGAAAACTGAAACTAGAACCTTCACACTGGCTACATCCTCAGCCATTAATTATTATTACTGTTATTATTATTTTAAAATATTGAAACAGTGTCTTGCTAAGTTGTTCAGTCTTCTTGCTTTAAATTTTCTGCCCTCTTGTTCATCCTCCCAGAATACAAGCATTATATGCTTCCACCACCATGCTCAGCTATATTTTTTTTGCCTTATGGTGCCAAGTGTGTTGTCAGGAGTTGCAAGAGAGTAGGCGCCTCCTGTTTTCCTTTTTAATGGATAAAATTGAAGAAATATTTAACTTGGTTTTTCATTCCGTTGATTAGAATCTCTGCTGTTGATTTTAAGCAAAATGGTAAAGTTTACATTTTTTTTTCCTACTACGTACTCAGCATCTAGTTCATAGCCAGGCATTGAACTGCAACTCACTCTGTTCTTGATAAATAAGTACATCATTTGCTACTCATGGGCCAGAATTAAGCCTCCTGGATTCCTTTCATAGGGTTCTCCCCTCTAATTTCTTCTTACTCTGTTCACCATAAAATACCCTCTGCTCTTTGTCTTGTGTTTCTGATATCTATCTTTTGTTGTCTCTCTCGAAATCTTTCTCCTGTCAATGTGTAACTTTCTTAAGTTGAAGTGTGTGTTTTAGCACCATTGTAAAAGTTGCCAAGATGCTTTCTCTCAGCTTCTTTTAGAGCTAGGAGGTGCAATTAACATTTTGATTTGGGTAATACCATTTTGTCCTTTTTTTTTGAAAAATTTCAGATAAGATAGAGGTTTTTTTTTTATTTTCAAAGAATGATAAATACATTTTATTCTAATTTTTTTTTACTTCTAGGATTTCTATCCTGTGGCATTTGAAACATTTATATTAAGAGTAAATTATATGCTACAAAAGTGCAGATAAAAAAAAATACTGAAAGACACAAATATAAGAAAAACTGATAGACACTTGAAATCCCAGCTTGTCATTGTTTTACGTATTTTTCATAGTAATTCAATATGCTAAATATCAGTTATGAGACTGCGTTATTGCTTCAATTATTGGTTATAAAGTGCATTATGGATAAATTGATGAAATTAGTGTTAATATTTTTAAATAATTTTATTCACATAGTTAATAAAATGTTTTAGGTATAAAGCTCTTACCCATACATAAAACAATATACCTTATTCAAAATCATAATATCAGTAATATTTGAATCAGCAATACTATTTTGATAAAATGGATACTATTTTATTGAAATTGTATTATGAGTGGTTTGGGTTTGGAAGCTACAGGCAGGTTTTGAATTTTACTTTTTTTTAACATATCAGCCAGCTTTTAAAACATATTATTTGAAAAGTCATTATTATTGGTGTGATTGTATACGTTTTAAAAGAACTTTTATAAGTTCTCACCTTTTTAATAAACCAATCAAAAAAAATAAAAAATAAATAAACCAATCAATTCGATAATGTACCTGGTAAACATAGTAACTATAGTATTTATGAATTGTAAAAGCAGTTACAAGTTTCTGAGCAAAACAATGAGACTCACGTAACAATCCACTTGACACATGCGTGTTCTGCTCTTTGATCTCCAACCTATTGTGCTTTTCATAAATTAAAACCACAATGAAACCTATAATTACACAGTGTATAATATGATTTGAGTTCAATCCAATATGCACAGGTTCACACCCACACGAGGAAACTAACCAACCATCACATGGTCATATTTGCTGAGGACATTTGTACTTACTTAATACAAAATATGTTTATATTTTTTTTTCTAAGATCATCATATCATTTTAAATCCATGACTGAATAAATGCCAAAATGATTTAAATACTTAGAATGTTCTGGAAAACTCTAAGAAGACTTTTATGTACTTTAGTACATTAAATATTCCATAGAATCCCATGAAACATCTAATACTAGTAACGATTTTTTTTTTTTTGAGACTGGTCTCCTAGTGCAGACTGCCCTTGAACTCACTATGTAGTGCAGGCTGGCCTTGAACTCATAGTGATTCACCTACCTCGGCTTCCCAAGTACTAGGATTACAGGCATGCACCAGTGTGCCTGGGTATTTTTTAACACATTGGAGACTCACTGCATGAGTGTCTTTATCCTGATATGAATAATCGCAAGTATGTATGCAACTCAAAAGAATCTCTACTTTGTTTCCTTACTAGGTAGTAGGATACTCTGAATTACCTTTTTTAATTCCTAATTTTATGTTGGCAAAGCAGGGAAAAAGACACAATTATATAGCAGAATGAATGATCCATTTGTAAGAATGTCATTCAAAATATCCAGTGAAACACTCAGTACAGTATGCCTTTCAAATCAGTCTGTCCTGACATAAGTTGCTAGTAAAAATTACTCATTATTATTTAATCAAGCTAGGCCTTGGCCACACATATGCCTCCAGCAACTGTCAAGATACTATGTTTTAATGACGTGAAATGGAAGCATAGACTATACATAGATGGTAGTGTCAAACTTAGGATGGAGTGTGAGCCATTAGTTTCAGACTGCATGCACATGAGATTAATATTTCCCTGTCAAGTTCTAGCACAGTTTAACACCCATTTTATAGTGACAAATACACGTCATGAATTAAAAGGAAATATTTATGTCTATATACTGAAAATGATTCACAAATGTAAAACTCAAAAGTTCATATCATTGTTTATCTTGAGTTCCATATTTTTATAATTATTGACAAAAGTATGAAGATTTGGGTTAAGGTATGATTCAGTGGTAGAGAGGCAGCTTATCATATATGAGGCCCTTTGGTTACTGACCAATCCCCCCCAAAAGATTCTTTCACAATATACTCATAATACTGAGTAAAAACGTTTGCTTACTTTTTTTCTAAAGTCTCCTTGAATGTCATTATTCTTAAATTCAGTACAGAGGGTGCCCACAAAAATATTTATACTAAAAATAACACTTTAAAAAAATAATAGATATGTGTTAGGAAAGGATTATTTACTGAATAACGAAAACCAAAAATGCACTAAGGTTTTCCCCAATAATTCAGTTCTGGTCCAAGTCCAAGTCTAAATTCACCTTGGAGCTCAAGTCAAGCTCTTATCTGTGAACTTCAAATAAATTTTAAAAGTTATGCAACACCAAGATACAGTAGCATAGGATAGATATTGCCATTCTACAGGTAAACAGAAAAGAATCAGACCAAATCAAGAAAAACGTCCAGATGCTGAATGTTAAGTCTTGCTGCTCCATGTGTGGCGTCAAGGGAATGTGATAGTAAGGTGTAAACTCCAGTGGGACAGGGAGGTCCCACACCTATGACCTTGCTAGCTGCATCTCACATCACCCCTGTCTTGTCTGACTGCACTTATTCTCTATGATTTCTATGATGTCTGACCTGATATCTCCAAGTTCCTGAGGTCTCCCTCTGCATTGGACTCTCTTCCCTAGTTCCATGCATTACTGTCCCATCATCACTTTACTGGCCTCCCAGACTTTCCTTTGAAATCTTGGTTGCAGCCTCCATGAACTCACAGCTCGTGAATTCTGCATGCTGGTATAACAAGTATCAAATGGACAACACTATGATTTTCAGCTAGTACAAGCAGTGGTCAGGACTCCTTGGACCATGGCTATAGCAGCCTCTGAGTGGCTGGCTGGATGAGCAGGATGAAATGAATCCTGCAGAACCAATGTCCCTAGATGGCCCTTCTCAAATGAAATGTTTACACCATGTCACTCTTCTGCCTATAATAGTTCCTGACGTGTTCTTAAACCATCTCCTTTCTTGTCCTAGTTCAAAATACTTAGCTTCTTTATAGTGGCTTTAATCTCTTCAGAAACCATCTTTCTTTAGCCTCCAATTTTATATGTGCTTCTTTTTGGATCAAATTAAAGTTTTTCTGATTTTTTTGCTTTTGAGTCTCATAATTATTCTAGTTAAAAGCAGCCAGTGGTACCCATGGCACTACTACTGATCAGTCTACCATATTTAAACTCACTTTCACACAAAGTTTTAGTGCATGGAGAAAATGTAGGCAAATTCTGAATCAGAAGGAAGCACCCAAGGTCTGTAGTCCAATTCCCAATGAGGTTCCCATTCCTAACTGAAACCTCATGAGCCTACACTTTTATGTCTGCCCAGTTACCACTTTTCTGGTCTTCTGACTTCCAGCTGGAATTGTCCATCAAGCTTTGCTTGTAGCATTTTAAACTTTCTTCAGCCTACTTCTCCAAACCTTTCCAAAATCCTTTACAAACCATTTCCAAAGCCTCTTGAATCACATTGGTGATTTATAATCCCATCAACAACCCTACTTCTCTAGTACAAATTTCCTCCATTTGTCAATGTTTCCATTTTGGGGACACAACACCTGGCTATTGAGGACTGCTGTGAGGAGTCCCCAGTTTCCTGCAAGGCATTACAGTACATGGTGAAAAGAGAGAGCAAGAGATAAAATGGAGATGCAATGGGGAACTGGAATGACCAACTGTTCAAGGAGGACAAAAGGCCACAAGGCAGTCAGAGCTTCAGTATTTATAGGTCACATTTGCACTGAGAGAAATAGTCAGGGGATTGTGGCTGGATGGACTAGATAAGTGGCTAGGCAGGCAAGGCTTATAAAAGAAGGAACAAAACACTCTTGTGAAAGGAATGGACCAGCCAGATTCAGGTAGTGGTCATCAAGTAACCTGCTTTATAGCCAATTCTAGGAGAAAATTTCCTCTGGAGTCACACAGGCCTAGGTGGAGGCATTATCTTGTATCATAGCCCACAGTCTCACTGCCCACCTGTCTAGCTCAACTGTGGTTCCCTGGAGAAGAGCAGTGCTAGCCCAATGCCACCTGCTTGCTATCATGAAGATGTGCACACAGCCTTGACCAGACTCACTAGTTAAACCAAAAGCTAATTTAGAGCAGTCACTCCTATATGGCCTACACTGCTTGCTAGTGAGCACAATCACATTTGGGCCTGGGGGAGGGTAATGTAGGAGTCCTCCACACCTGAAGGAATTTACAAGACGAGAAGTTTGTATTTGTTTAATTTCAATGATTTAAATCCATGGTCCACTACATGCAAGGAATAAACATCTGATGGAAAGTCCTGTGGAAAGGACATAGGGATTGGAAGCAGAATACAGAGGAAGAGTCAGGAATAAAGAAGCCAAAGTTCCGGTGACTGTGATCCTGACATGCGACATCATTGGATGAAAATATTCCTAGTAAGTTATTAAAACACACCTCTGGGTGTGTATGAGTGGGTACTGGAGGTGTAACTTCGGGCATGCTAGCTGGTATTCACCTATGCCTCTGTTGTCTTGGCCGGATGTTCTTCTTTCTGCACAACATGAACTAGGCAGCTTTGCTTCTCGGGGGCCTTCCACCCTGACATTCCTGACTCAAAGCGAGATGACCACAGACTGAATCCCTCAAACTGTGAACCAAATGAAAACTGTCCTCCTTGAAGCTGTAGTTGCCAGGTGTTGTGTCTCGATGAAAAGGAACTTAACTAATACAGATATAGTGACCAAGGTCATGTCCCCATGACATTTCCTCCAATAGCAGATCATTGTGCTCAGCACTCATTAATGGGTTATCTCCTTGATGAAGTTAGTGTCCTCACACTAACTTAACAGAGTTTTTAAAGCATCAAATAGATCATCAAGTTTAATCTAACAACAGAGTGGTTGGTTAAAAACTGTATTGAGAATTTTAGTTTCACCCACCTCTTGCCAACCTAATGACTTTGGCTCAATGACTGTTTAAAACTTCTGTCAATTTGTTTTTTAAGTGACACGGATATATGTTCAAAGTTAGTATTTCTTTTGCTATGAGTTTAATTCTATATCTTGATTTGGAAAAAATCAATATTTAGTCACACTATTATTAATGCTGATGATGACTAGATTACTAAACGTTTGAAACCAGCATCCGTGTCTCAACTAGTAATGAATAACTAGTCTTATTCAGTAGTACAACAGATCACTGCTTTTCAAGTAAATTAGTTACAGAATAAATGAGCCACTAAGGAATTTCTTTAAAATGCCATGACATACCCCTTACATGTCAGAAGGGATGTGTTTAAATTGCCAGTACTGGTAAACAATTAAATGAATGAATCAAAAACTGTCAAAGTGAATTATATTTAAATGAAATAGTTTTCTAAAAATTAAAAATAATCCCTGTTAACTGGTATATTTAATGCAGGAGAAGGTTAGAACTTTTTTTTTTTCATCTGTCATTTTGTTTTGGTCCTAAGAAAGCAACATCTTTGAGCAGGTGCCTCCATGTGTCAGCCTGTAGGAAGTCATTTAAAACTGGGGCACACCAGGGTAGTTTCCATGGAAGCAGAAATTAACCCCCAGGAATCTCATATGTTTTAAGAACCACAAGAAGCACATCTGGTACAACCTCCACTAGAGACAATTGAGGCACATTCCCATTATAAAATCAAGCACAAGAAAGAGCATTCGCCTTAATAACCATTTCTATGCTACCGTAAATCTTCCTTTGAACCACTATATATATATATATATATATGTATATATATATTTACTACAAAAAGCTAGAGTAAACATAGTTTAATTTTCTTTAAAAAAAAGTCCTTCCCAAATAATAGTTTTTGTTTAGAATACAATGTAGCAGCCATAGATCTTTATGATTCATATTTTTGATAGTTTATCTGTGCTTTTGCTTGTTTTACATTTTAAAAATAATGTGTATGTTTTAACTATATTTTCTGAGGACAAGGTTTACTAAGCCAAACAAAAATTAGACAGAGGTTATATACTCATCATTAAAAGAAATAATCAAAAAGAAATTAGCTAAACCTCGAGATATATAAATGTACCCACCCCACAAGTTGTACATGAATATTTGTAGTTGCATTATTCAAAGTACCGAAAAAGTTGAGCACTGCATTTTCTATCAATTTAAAAATGGTTGAACATGTATACTGCAAGATGTTATTGATAAATTAAAAGAAAGAAAGCACTGATAAAAGATACAACAAGGATTAATTTTGATAGTACTATGAACCAAAAAAAAAAATCCAAAATGTCAAGTATGGGCAAACGTACGAGGTAGAAGATTGATGGGCGATTGCCCAGGGTAGGGGATTCAATGTAAGACAGAAGTTACAGGGTGGATTCTAATACTAGACTCTAAAGTAAACTAAGAAGTAAACTAAGAAGACCATTACTTCCTCTCTCTCTCTCTCTCTCTCTTTCTCCCTTGCTCTTTCCTTTTCCCTCTTACTCTGTTTTCTCAGATTCCTTACTGAGCATGAAACAATCTCCCATTTTGTGAGTAGCTCTGCAGAAAAGCCCACATGACAAGAAACCCTCTCCATTCAACAAATACATCAGTGATCTCAGAAGGGCATCTGGAGCCATATATTCTGCCCTTAAGATAAATGTCTTCTTGGTTTGGATCTCTTTGCAGCAATGGAAATCCTTGAGCCACAGGAACCCAGCTACAACACATTCTGACTCCTGATACAAAACAATCATGTGATAACAAATGTGTTGTTTTCAATCATTAAACTCTGTGATAACATTATGCAATGATAATTTGCATATAGTATAAATATATTACAATATGCTAAAGAATACATGCCATAAATGTTATTAAA
>RJWT010010774.1:11712-23965 GCA_004365215.1 Cuniculus paca | reverse complement strand
GATGCCTAAGAAAGACATTTTCTGTTTATCATTTTCAAATGGGTTGCTGATTTGGGTAATTAAGATTCTTCTTCCTTATCATTTTCTTGTGCTTTGCAACAGGTTTTCTAGATTCTACTTAGTCCAAGGATGAGCACCTCTCCTCCTGTGCGAGTCCATCACACAGTTCTACAGATTCATAAGGTTGTGTAAAGGACTTTACACAGTGCTGGATCGGGCAAGAGCCACCAAATCTGGGCACATGGACTGAGGTGCAGCATGAGCATAAGACGTCAAGCACAGAACCTTTCCCAGGGCTTTTACTTGGGGAAAGGCCCAGCACCTGTGGGTTCTGTGCTGTGAAAAGAATCCTCAAAGTCAAGTACCATGTTTCCTCTTTAAAAGTTTTCTTTGGGTTAGACCCTGTCTTAGTTTTCTCCCCTTTCTCTCTCTTTCTTTCTTTCTTTCTTTCTTTCTTTCTTTCTTTCTTTCTTTCTTTCTTTCTTTCTTTCTTCTTTCTTTTTTTCTCATTGCTGGGACAAAATACCCCACATCCAAAGGTTAAAGAGGAAGGATTTATTTTAGCTCAAAGTTTGTGGAGGTTTCAGTCCATCATCAGCTGTCTCCAAGGCAACACAGCCTGGTAAAGGGACATGGCAGAGGCGAAATCTACAGCAAGGCAGGCAGGAGGAAGCAAGCAACGGTAGCAAGCCTGCCTTCCCTCTGCCCGTTTATTTTCCATCCAGGTTATAAACCTATTGATTGGTGCCATCCATATACAGGGGTGCCGCTTCCATTACCCACATTCAGAACTATGCTAATTCCAATCAGTGGACTAATTTAGCATTATATAACCTTAATCTCAGTATTACACACCCTGGATTCACTCAGCTAAAGACCCAGCTATGAGGTCATGAGGATTTGAGGGGACATTTAGACCCAAGCCATAATACCCCTTGCCTAAATTTAGTGCTTGATTGTTTTGGTGTTTCTGCTGGTTATACTCTTTTCCTAAAAACCCTTTAATATATGATCTTTTACTGATTAAACATGGATAAATAACATTGTAACTCTGAAATAGACTCTGAAATTTTTGTCCTATATAATATCAAGGCCTCACTTAAGTACACATGAAAGCTATTATTAAGCATATTTAGGCTTCAGAAACTTCAGGAATAGAACTATTGTATTAGTCAACATTTTATGACTGTACCAAGATACCTGACGTGGCCAGCTTTATAAAGAGAAGACATCCATTTAGCTCACATTTCTGGATGTCCAAGGTCATGATGCTTGCATTGGCTCAGTTTGGGTGAGGACTGTCTTGAATATGTCACATGTTAGCAGATTGTAATGACAGGAGTGTGTGGAAGAGTGGACAATTCCATCCACATACAGGAAGGGAGAGAGACTCAGGGATCAGGTTCAAACTTTTATACCAATACTTACAAGATCTATCAACAGCCCCCACATGAATTACTGTAAGCCCGTTTGAAGGCATTGTCCCAATAACCTAAGGACCTCCTACTCGGCACCGTGGCTTAAAGGTTCCACACTATCTCCTGGGGCAACAATGCACCATTTGGAGAGACAAACAATATTCGCCCCATAGCACTCATCAATATATATTACATTTTAGACACATCACTTTATAAATATATAGAAGTCAATGTAAAGAAATGCAGCATAAGAGAGGAATACAGCTAAGATATAGCTTACTTTCAAGAAAATAGACATTCCATTTTAATGGTATTGAAGATCTAATTTTTAAAGTGTTTTCGATAGGTTTTTCTGCAATCAAAAGGGAGAAAATTAATTTCAAACATATTTATGAATATTAAAGGAAAATGTATATCATTTTATTTTATTTTCATATAACTTGCAGGTATATAGGTTTCCATATATGGAAAATATAGCTATCATATGTCAGTGTTCCATAACAGATATGGCTCAGAATATTTAAAAATTCTGGTAAGTTCACTGCAGTTCAACTAAAGAGGTTTAAGAGTCTTATCCAAACAGCTGTGGTTCCTATTTGAATTTTAGCCTAGATTATTAAAACCTCAAACCACAAAATTCCCCTAGGAAATCTTGCATAAGCATTGTTCTTACTGAAAAGACTGGGATCAGAAAGGAAGCAAGAGGTTCTTGCTTTAGTTGGCTTTCAAACATCAAAAACCGAATGGTCAATGCTCCTTCAGATGTGTGTTCATGGCCCCTTTAAAGGCAATGGAAATTACATGTGTGGATTTGGGGAAAACATACCCCCAAGTTAGAAAATTAAGAAATGCCAAGAACACCAAATTTCTTTGCTTCAAAAAAGTTGGCTTAAACAATAGTTATTTTAAAAAATAATTTTATGCAATATGTCAAGAAAATCTATTCATCTTTTATAGAATTTCTATGACCAATTGGAAGGAAGGACTTGAAAAAATACCTTAACCATATTTCTTTTCTGGTTTTGACCAGAAAAATACAGATGTTAACTTAATATTTTAGAAAATGTTGTTTATGTTTCTCTAAAGCAAGTATGTCATAATTCAAAATATCAGAGACGTTTGCAATTTGCTAATGGTAGAGCATGTAAAACAGCATTTTGTGGAAAGAGCTTTTGAAACAGTCATGTTTTCAACATAGATGTTTATCACTGTGAGAGGAAGTAATGGTCTAGGATATCCCTAATGATGTATCTGATAGATGATATTAATTTAGCAGAGAAGAGCTAATGAAGGGAAAAACGGACAGGGAGGTTATTATTTTTGGAAAGTGGGTAGGGAGTTCTGCTGAAAAAACTCCCCACTATATCCAAACCACAAAGGTTTACTAAACAGAAATTTAAATCAAAAGGCAAACAGGATGTTCATCTGGGACACATTTTTGGACACATACTTTTAATACCACATGAAAGCTGCACTATCCAGATGTGAATGCCATAAAATTTAAACAAAAAACCAAACAACAAAGTAAGAAGTGAAATTGGATGATAGCCTTCAACACAGAGCACTTCCTCTGAGGAGAGGCTGGCTCACAGACAGCAATTCACTCTGAGGAAGAGATGGGGCAAGGTCTTGAGGTCTGTTTTTTCTCACAATGGAAGAAATAAAATAGCAATCTGGTTTTAGGAAACTGGACTTTGGCAGCCTCCACTTTCTGGATTTCTTAAGTTATCTATTTTAGACTAAAGTGGAAACTTATTAAAGCCAACACTTTAATATCAGATCAGCTGCAGGAAGGAAAACAGAGAAAAAATGGTTGGTACATCTTGTACCCTGAACACGATGAAGCAAGATGTGAATAACAATTCCTCTGAGCAACCCAAGTCCAGTCACCTAATCACAAATCCAGTGATAATGTCGTTGTACTCAGTAGAACAGTACTGTGATTTACAATATTAGTCACAAAATACTTTAAAGTGGTAGATGAATGTTGATTTTAAACTCAAGAGAAGGATCTTGTTAGATTTTCTATTCTCTTCCATTTCATTAAAACTGTTCTGAGAAAGTGAATTAAAGGAATAATGAAGAGTTACACCTCTACCAGTTCATAACAGTATAATATTGAACAAATCGCTTCAACTCCTTGAGCCCTAATTTCCTCAACTTTCAGAAAATATGTATAACTCTGATAACATTTCATGTGACAAAACAGTATTTTGCTACAGTGCTTAAGTAATCAGGGAAGGCTTGGATATCCTCAAATAATAGCTATCATGAATGCCTTTTGAAATTTCGCAGTCCAGGGATTGAGACAACACCACAGAGTTGAGGCCTTTCCTGTTGAGGGGGCACATTCAGAGGCAAGGATGGTGTAAAACCTGAGCTGAATTTTGATGGATTAATGGGGAGCTAACAGTGTCAGGTAAATTTAGTAGCAAAGGAAAATTAATGCATGAAATAGCATGTGTACTGGGGAAACTTGCAAATAAATCAGTTGTATGAAATGTGACATGTGGACCAAAAGTTGTATGATGATACAATATCTAGATAAAGACAGACAAAATCAAATAAATACTGACCAAAAAACTCAGAACACAGCCTGCAAGTAATGAAGTGTGACTGAAAGATGTTAAATGAGATATAAATTTGTATGCTTATGTTCCTGAAAGCTTCCTCTGTGAGAGGTGGATAATGTAGACAGGAAACCCTGGATGGATAGATTTAGGAGGCTACTGCAATAAACAAGGGAAAAAGATAATACCAGGGCCAGTAGAGAAACTAAGATTGGGTTTCACATGAAATATTAAGGAAGTAATGCAGCTAGAACTTCATAGCTGATTGCAGATTGGTGAGACATGAGGAAAAAGAAATAGGAGGAAATGAGTTATGGGTTTTTTGATTGAATTGATTATAGCTATGGTCAGATAGATGTTTTGGTGTCTGCTTATGGAAATAGAGGGGGAAGACAAACCTGAGGAGAGAAAGAAAGATACTTTTGGAATACATTAGGAAAGATTTCCACCAGATAGTTTTGTGTATAATTGTACATCTTAGAAAAAATATACACTGCTGTATAGGTTAGGGATTCACCAATGTTTCCATGTCAAGAATATTATGTTTACCCAGGGATTATACTATACGAAAGGAAAATGTGACTGAGAATTTTAAAAGATATTTCCAAACCTGATATATAGATTTAATGCAATCTTAGTTAAAATACAAATAGCCATTTCTCATGACTGTGAGAAGAAAGGAACCCTTCCACGACGCTGGTTGGAATGTAAACTAGGACAACCATTATGGAAATCATGAAGATTCCTCAGAAAAGACTAAAACTAAACATGACATCTGACTCAGAAATACCTCTTCTAGGAATCTTCCCCAAGGAGTTAAAGACACTGTGTTACCATGACACATGGATACCCATGTTTACAGCAGCACAATTCAAATAACTAAATCTTAGAAGTGGGTTATATATCTATGCAGAGATACATGCATAAATAAAATGTGATATTTATGCATAATGAAGTACTACGCTGCTATGAAGGAGTATAAATTTAAATTATTTGGAAAATGGATGCACCTTGAGACCATAATGTGAAGTGAAAGGAATAAGACACACAAATTTACACACAGCATGGTTTAATTTACATGAGAAACCTAAAGTGTAAACACATTAAAAAGCAAAATAAGAGTAGATAATATGATACAGAGAGTTAGATCTTTTGAAAATGGAAAGGAGAAAAAGACATGGAGGGGGAAAGGGAAAATAAAAAGAAGTAAGATGTGTTATATACATGCACTAACTCCTGATGACGAAAATAATTTTTGCATGTAGCAAACATGTACTAATTAAAATAAAATTTAAAAGATAAATAAGTAAATAAATAAATAATGTATTTAACATGTCAGACAAATAGAGCCCAAGAAATGTCTCAAGAAATATTGGTCAAATACTAGGATAAAAACTAGATAACAAAAGTATTTCAGAAACCAAATGATTAGAACAAATCAAGAATACCAATTTTAGAGACACTGAGAAAGAATAAAAATAAAAAATGTCTTATTGGTAGAATGTTGCCAAAAAGCAGTTTAGGGCACAACAGAAGAAAAAGCCATACCTTAGTGGATTGAGGAGTGGAGGATAAAGGATGATGAAGCAGGAAATAGAAGACTAAACCATGTTTTCCACATATTTGTAATGAAAAGAACAACAGGACACTGGTGGGTTTTAAAGCAGTAATAACAAGATAAATTTTCTAAAGGTGCATACATGGTTAGTTCTTTATTTATTCATTATATAGAGGCAAAAAAAAAATAGAACAGCTGTATGTGGTTGGTGACCCTAGACTGCCTAAGTTTAAATCCTAGATCTACCTGGTTAACTTTGGAAAAGTTACTGAGTCTCCCTGTACCTTACGTTCCTCACCAATAAAATGTGTATAATCATAGCATCTATTTCATTTATAGTTAGAGGAAGTATACGAGGTAAGTAAAACATGCGAAGTGCTTAAACTAGTGCATAGTATTAAGCACTCAATGACTTGAACTCTTAATGGTTATGGTCCCTAGCATTTAATGATTAGGTTAAGAAGACAAAGAATTTAAGAAAGCATGCTAGTTACTTCCTGGAAATTCTGGAAGAGTAAGAGTAAGCAAAGTAAGCAAAGTTTGAAAGTCACCATCCAGGCATAATAACCAGACAAAATAAAGCTGCTTCCGTGACAAAAGTCTGCCATCACTACTCATGTTGATGGTGATAGTGAAATGCTCATTGTCCTCTTGGAGAACACAGTCCTTGCCAATAAGAAAGAAACTCTACCACAGCTATTCCAAAATACCAAACCCTACTGCTCCTATTTTTGTGGCATTTTGCTCGCTTTGGAATCACTGGCCCTATTTGATAAGAGCCTGCACATCTGTAGCAAGGAAGGTTGATGAAATAAATGCTCCTTTCTTTAGGCTGTGCTGGTAAAGTGGTACTCTCCAAAAACAAGAGAGTGTTTCACAGTTATTTGGCACCCAAAAATACCTGATAAATATCCACCACCTCAAACCACAGTGTAGTGGAAGTAAAATTTAAATTTACCACATAAGTATTCCTCGGTCTATGGGGTCTAAAGGGTTTCTTTTGTATAAAACAGTCTTGGATAAAGAAATAATTAAAAATTGAATTTCCCATTGGAACTAGTTTTCTCATTCCATTCTTCCCAACATGGCATCAGGACTAGAGGAAGATATATTTTTTATAGCATCTGGTGAAAGTCACTCTCCAAGTTTGTGTGTCCTCTCATGCTGCTTTGCAGTACTAGGAGCCCGGGCTCAGGCTGGTTTTGGATGTGGGAGGAACCTGGATATGGGCAGAAGCCGGATATGGGCCGAAGCCGGATATGGGCAGAAGCCAGATATGGGCAGAAGCCAGATATGGGCTGCCTCCCAAAGTCCCAGACACAATTGCTTTCAACCTTGCTCGGCTTTGGGCAATTCCTCTACTTAATACCATGCATCATACTTTGAACTGTGCCCTATGGGAGGACAATGAGAATATGGGAATCTCATCCTGTACTTCACCCACCCCAATCCAGCAGTGCCACAGGGAAAACTTTCCCACCTTCTTTATAGCGGACTTCTTCATGATATAGCACAAGAAATGAAAAAGTTTAATAGAAACTATCTATCATCTAGATAGTGAGCCAAATACTTAATACCCCAGTGGGAGCCATTAGATTGTAGAATTTTTTTTTTCTGTTAAACCAAGCCTGGTTTTCAAATCTCTGGTCCTGCTGTAGACTCAGATATTTCATTCTGGAGTCAAAAACCGAATAGTAACTATTTCTGACTTATTGCACTCCAGTTTTAAGGATTCCAATCTTCCCAGAGGCAAACAGACAATTCTGGCAGAATGGGAGAAGAATCCTGCTCAGGAAATGCAAAAGACTAAAAGAGTATTCATCATTTTTTAAAGCATTACCATGATTCTACACTGGAGAGACTTAGGATGTTTTTATATCCAAAGTACAAGAAGCGTAGATAGAAGGACACTGAAGTATAGTAGAGATAATTGGTTGGTAGGTTGAATTTCCCCCAGTAGAATATATAGCCTCAAAGCACAATTAAACAGTTTGGTTTTGAAGAGGGAAAAATAAAAGGCCTTCCATTGAAACAGAAGACGGGGGCTTAAGGTTTGGTTTAATAAATCATTGCTAGGTTGCGTTCCTACTGTCAAAATTTTCTAATTTTGCTGTTTTTAAAAATACAATGCTAACAATGAGTGAATTACATTGTTAAAAAATGTGAATGTTATATAAAATGATTTCAAAGAAATGAGGATATGAAGAATGGAGCTCTATAATGTACAACAGAGTTATTTAAATGGAATGCCATTGCTGTAAGAAATTTTCCCAACCTCCTGTGATCCTCCCTTCAAACAAATCTAAGTCATTTTATTAGAAAAACAATAACCCTGTCCATTTGTGACACCAGCACAAGCATTTTATTGTTTCTGCTCAGATGAGCACATCAGCCATACCCAAAAGTCACATAAGTGGCCTATTCTCCACATGAGCTGGCTTGGGTTTGAGTTCTAACCAGGACAGATGCCTTGTCTTGTCTTTTCTTTCACTGTTTCCTTTTTTGTGTTTCCTCTAATTCATTTCTTTTATTCAACTTTACAGATGGAATATGGCAACCAGATTTTAGATTATTAGCTTACTCAATAGGAAATATATATTCTTGTTTCAAACAGAGCATCTGTCTGCTCTCAGGAATGTTAAATAATAACAATAGCACAACTACAGAGCAGCTTAGGATAGGAAATGAAAACCACCACTGAATTCTGGAAGACTTGGAAGGACACACCAGGCAGAATGTAATTAAGTAGTTGGAATTTGTGGTTTAGGCCACCGGGGTTAAAAATATGCATCCTGAGCAAGCACTTTAGATGTTTAAAAATCAGAACTATTGACACACATTGCAGGATGATCAGAGTACCCCTCCATCAGGGTGTCCACTGTAAATACAGATTCTATGTGTAGCTGTTTTCTCAGCGATAGCCAGAAAGAAAAGGAGAGAAAGTCTTTCTGGGTTAAGGGAGACAGGGTCCTTTCCATCCTCCATTCCAGAGTATGTGCTTTACTTACTAAAGCAGTCATTATTCTTCCTCATCTACTTCGTTGAGAAAAGAAAATACACTATACTGAGATTTTTTGATAGGAAGATACAGAATTGAATAATAACACAGAAACAAAAACTATTTTCCTAACACAACTTTATGTTCTACTCCCTCTATCCAGGGCCACATAATACACTAAAAATACACAGTATGAAATGGATCTGGATAGTACAATCATACACAAACAACATTAAGCAAAATGAAACTCATTTATTCCTATGATTAGCAATGAGAAAAGTGATTATTGATACTAATTAATACTATCATTTTACTGTATGTTACAGGGTTAATAGTGACCCAAAGTAGCCAAGTTCTGATCTTTGGAAACTGTCAAATGTGACTTTTCATCTGGCTAAAGGAACTTAGCAAATGTAATTAAATTAAGTGTCTTGAAATGGGGAAAGTTTTCTAGATTGTCTATGTGGACCATAAATGAAACCACAAGCATCTTTATAAGAAGAAAGTGGAGAAAGGTTTTACTACAGAAGTAGAAAATGTGATTTTTGGGCACTGTAATAAACATATTTTGGTGTGAAAAGAGTTTATCCCACATTGATTGAAGCACATTTCTTACTGTGCGAAAGGTTAACTTATTTACTGAACATTAATATCTATTTACATTATCTTTTCCCAGTCACCCACAAATTCTCATCCAGGTTATGAAAATTACCAACTATTTTCCACCACCAATTTTTCAATCATTAATTTTCTATTCTACTTTGAGAATAATCTTTCTAATGGAACAGTACCACAATTAGAAACTTTTGATTATTACATCATGCACATAAAATAAAAGGCATACCTCTTGAAATGTTATATAAGGACCTTTACAAGTAATATCATCATGTCAATGACCAATTTTCCTTAACATTCTCATCATGACACTTAAACACAATTTAATTCCAAGCGAAGACTTTGTTGCTGATTGTTCTTTCCCTTTTGTGTATTCAGCACGCTGTACTTTGTGTCACTAATAAATGTTTCCTACATTCCTCCTCATAAATTAAGAGTGAGAAAGAATGTTTCTAAATCATACAAACGATTTGGTAGTAAAATCATTAAAAGGCAGACTTTGGATTTGGTCTGGGTTTGAAAATCAATATATTTTCAACAAGCTATTCACTTTATCAGTAATACTTATCAGAAAAATGAGATTAATATATCCTATCATTGTAAAGATTAAATAAAGCAATGTTTTGAAAATGCTGAGCATGATATGTTGCTCATAAACACACTTGTGAAATTTTTTTTTTGCAGTATTAAATCCAGGGTCTTCACACTGATCTACAGCCTATAAACTTGTTGATCTCATATGGTTATTTTTACCTTCATTATGATTTATTTAAATGTGATCAGTCTTTTGCTAATATATGCTTATGTGCCCTGTCATCTACTGTTCTCTTGTTCCAAAACTGTTCCAATTTTCTCTGTCTAAAAAACTGCTACATAATCTTCAAGACTCATATTAAAACTTGTCTCAAACCAACTGTTGCTTCACAGTTGAGTTAATAATTCCATCCACCAAATGCTAGCCTCATTATCCCCTCCCCCCACATTTTATTAGTGTGGATTGGTTATACAGATTAATGGGCTTCATTTGACAGATTTATACATCCATAAAACATATCTTAATAATCTTCCCCGTTAACTGCCTTGTCCCACTCTCCCTCCAATTTCATATGTTCAATATATATAATGAATTTTGATCATATTCACGCCCCCCTATTACTCACAGTTACACTACTCTCCTCCTCTTTCTACTTTTCCTCTTATCTGATAGTAGTCTCCTTTCTATGTTCTTGTCATCTTTTTAAAATTCTATCTATTATGGAGAACATATGATCTTTGGCTTGTTTTGCTCAATGTGATGATCTCCAGTTCCATCCATTTTTCTGAAAACAACAAATTTTCATTATTTTTCATGGCTTCACAATACTCCAATTGTGTATCTATGCCACATTGTCTTTATTCATCCACTGATGGGCACTTAGGCTGTTTCATATCTTGGTTATTTAATGTGTAGCAAAAATATGGCTATGAACAGACCTCTAGGAAATGCTGACTTTAATTCCTTGTAGTACATATCAAACAGTGGTATAGCCGAATCAAATGATTCTTTTTTAGGAACTTTCATACTAATTTTCAGAATGATTTTACTAATTTCCATTGATACTAGCAGTATAGATGCCAACTTCATTTTTATATGATGGATACATGTGCATGTCGAATCAAAGTCTTTTATGAATCATGTGACCAAGGTACAATCAAGTATGCTTTGAAAAAAAATACTGCTCAAGGAAACTTTTAAATTTCTGTTTTAAATTGCTGGGTAGTAATCACTGCCATGGCATAATATCTGTAACTGTTAATTATTGGTTTTCTAAGTCTTTGCTCCCCACTAGACTATTATTTTTCTGAAAAGAGCAACCTCTTTCAACTTTTCTTTATTCTCAAACACAGCATGAGGCTGTGTAAAAAGAACTCAATAAACTTTTTTGAAACGAGTAAGTGTAACCCAACTTTAAGTCATAGTAAACCAATTGCTTGGATATGTGTTTATTATTATACAATTATGAAAACAAGCAGCACTCATGCCAGCGTAACATCTTCTGTTCAAAATATAGTAATGGAGACTTTGTGTCCCAACCAGACAACTAAAATCTCAATTGTGCAAATGATTTTGTAAGAGTTACTTTTAGAATAATTAATATAGAGGATTATCAACTGCTCAGATCTGTATTTAAAGCTGCTTTCAACAGATATCATCATGGCCCTGTCTAATGACTAACATGGCAGGGAGAAAGACCACACAAGTTGACGGTGAAAATGACTGATGTCCAGAAAGTTATCAAGAAATGAGGTTCTCTGAGTAGATTTTTATGTTTTGACTCTTCTCAAAGCACAACATAATTGATTTAATTTCTTCTACTCTTCCAAAAAGCAGAACCAACATAAAAACAGCTCTACTAAAAAGACTTGACCAAAGACTTCAGCAATCCTCTGTTGGCAGAGAAATTGATAAAAAAAATGCCCATAATATTGTGTGACTATACACAGTATGTGTATTATACAAAGTATACTATGAAAAGTAAAGGTTTGACAGAACTTTGACCTTTTTTAAGAATCTAGAAAAAAAATCACAGTTTTTCCCTATAGAAATGGAGACATTGATTCACTTTTAAGCCCTTTTTTCATAAGATATTAAAGGACTTATCTGTGCTGTGCTTGCCACTGAGTGATGTGGGAAAACTGAAACTTCTGGGAAGAAGCTCGTGGGCAGCAGAGGATCCTTAGTAAGGAAAAGCTCAGATTTATGAAACATGTAGCACAAGTGAAGAATCCAGGGAGGCAGGAAACCAATCACCCAACATCTGCAGAATGAGGCCTCAGAATAATTTGAAGTGTACGAAGGGGTGATCTATACAAGTTACATCAACCGACCTGGAGGTTATTATTCTAGGCTAACATGAAGAACCTCAGGAGATGGGAAAAGAGAAAAGCATTTTCTAATCACATAACAAGACATAATCGCATAACTCAAACTTGGTAGATCCTAGCTACTCCATAGTACACTTGAATGTACCCTTAAAGGTAATTTAGAAACAAAATGAACAGTTAACCAACTAATGAAACCTTAATTTCCTTTTCTTACCTAAAAATAGAAATA
>RJWT010010774.1:0-11612 GCA_004365215.1 Cuniculus paca | reverse complement strand
GTACACTTATCTCATCATTCTTGCTATTCTCTTAAACAGTTTTGGAAATCTTCTTTTGTGAAAATCTTTGGTTACACTGTCATGGCTACCTTGATTCCCTAAAGTGATTCAACGTGTTTACCTTTCATGTTTATTCTGGCTTTGGGGAAGAGCCAGTAGTCATACAGTGCCAGATCCAGTGAATAAAGAGGACACATGGTAATGTTTTTACAATGCTGCACTGCCATTGGATCAATATGCATTGTATTTTTGACCATACTTTTTAAAGACATTCACAAAAAATACTTCCAGAACGGCTTTAAAAACTGATTATAAAGGGCTGGGGATTTAGCTCAGTGGCCTAACTGCCTGCCTGGCAAGCACAAAGTCATGAGTTCAATACCCAGTGCCACAAAAAAAAAATGGTTATAATAATGGGATAAGTGCATTACAAGTGAGGTGGAATACTATGATGGGAATTAATCTCAATATGTCTTTTACTGTAATAAATTTATTTAAGCTTTTGTTACATATTTTGATAAACCTATGTATGTATCTAATGTACAGTAGATAGAGAATTCCCATTGTGAAATTGTGATGCTGTAGAGACACAGTCTAATCTCTTAGTAATGACTGATGATGTATAGAAGCATTTGAATCATGAGAGACAGGACAATTAAAAAAAGGCAAATCAAGGACGCCACTTTCTATTTCTGTTGGAAGAAACAGAATGCCATGTGAACTGGCATTTTAAAAAAGTGTGCTTTAGAAATAACTTGCAGCCCTTCCTAAAGGCAAATTTGTTTGGAAGCATTAAGAGGTTTTAAGAAGAATTTGTTCTCCAAAACCATCTGTTTCAGCGCTGTTGTCGTGCACAGTGAAAGCTCAAGTCATGTGGCACATCTGAGCTTAGCCATGCGATGGGTGGCCTCAAATCACTTCACTTACCAAACTGCATTTTCCTCTAAGGCTTTGCTTAACACTGGAGACCAGCTCATCATTTTCTTTGTGTGTGTGTGTGTGTGTGTGTGTGTGTGTGTGTGTGTGTGAGATCTAGGGTTAAACCCTGAGCTTTACACTGAGCTACATCCACTGCCCTTTTTCATCTTTACTTTTGAGACAGGGTCTCACTACATTGCTCAGGCTAGAATCAAACTTGGGAACATCCTGCATCAGCTCCAAGAGTTCTGGGACTGTGGACACCACAACCACCTGAGTTATTTTACTTTTCTTAGTTTACCTGACAAGTGAAAGCCACAATTCAAAAACTTGCAGGAAATTCCTCTGACGATAACACAGTAAGCAGTAATTCAATAGGCATCATTGTACACAGTAAGGGTAAGATGGGCGGGCTTCTGCAAGATGCTGGACATGACACTGAATGACAGTTCAGTACAGAAGATAGACATCATGGAGAGGAGAAAAAACTGGTAAGCAGATAGAAAACTTCTCTGCCCTGATGAAAATGGCAAGGTTTTGGCCAAGGTTTCAGAGCTGTCAACAACAGGAGATGAAGAGTTATTTCCTGAAACATAATCATAATTTAGGAAGGAATACAGCACAAAAGCCTAAGGGAAATACTCTCTTCTCCAAATTGCAGAATTGTCACTCCCTCATTCAACCATCAGAAAGATAACGGAATATTATGGTTAATTACATGTGTCAAATCAACTGAGCTAAGAGGTGCCAAGACAGCTATTAAAACATTATTTCTGAATATGCCTGTGTAGATGTTTTTCAGAAGAAAAATTCTCTGAATAAGTATACTGAGTAAAGAAGACCTGCTCTCATCAATATAGCTGGGCATCACTCAGTCTGTAGAATCTAATAGATCAAAAAGTTCAAGGAAGGATGAATTTGTTTTTCTCTTTTTAAATGTGACATCCATCCCTACTCTCTGATATTGGAGATCCTAGTTCCTGTGTCTTCAAATTACAAGTTTTATACAGTGGACTCTGTTGACTTTCCAGCTTTCAGGTAGCATATTGTGAGATTCCTCCACATGCATAATCAGATGAGACAATATCCAAATCAGTCTATCTATTATCTATCTATCATCTATCTATCTATCTATCTATCTATCTATCTATCTATCTATCTGTCTACCTATCTCTTACAGGTTTTGTTTCTCAGAAAAGTACTAATATATGACTATATAAAAATCATCAGGCCCAGGGATTTAGTTCAGCGGCATAAGCACCTCCCTGGCAAGCATGACGTTGTGAGTTCGATCCCCAGTACCAAAAAAAAATAAATTTTTAAAAAATTATTCACTAATTATTAAAAATAAATAAAGTAAAAATTATCAAAAATTTGGCAAGGTATGCTCATTCAGTACATTTAACAAAGCTTAAAACAGTAAAAGGATAAATGTGACGATTTCCTTAAAGCCAACGGCTTGAGGAAAGTCAGGTTAGTATAAATTTCCATGATTGCTTTAAAATAATGTGGCTGCTCTGCAAAATGGTATGGAGGTTCCTCAAAAACTACCATATGCTCCCACTACCATATGATCCAGCAATCTCACTTCTGGGTACACAGCCAAAGAAACTGAAATCAGAATCTCTTAAGCGGTATCTGCCTTTCCATGTTCATTCCATCTCTTAGCCTGTTTTCTGATGCTGTAGCAGAATGCGTAATTTATAAACACTAGATAGAAATTTACATGGGTTACAATTGTGGAAACTAGGAAGCTCGAGATTATGACACTGGTATCCAATCTGCCAAGAGTGAGGCCTTCATCCTCCACCATAACATGGTAGAAAGGTAAGCAACCATACATAAGACAGAGAAAAGAAATAAAACCGTATTTGTCTTTTTATCGGGGGCCCACTCCCATGAAAATGGTATCAATCCATTCATGAAAGCAGAGCCTTCATGACCTACTCACCTCCTGATGGTTTCGCGTTTTAACACTGTTGCAATAATGGCAACTGAATTTCATCAGAGTTTGGAGGGAACAGTGAATCAGTGTTTGGTTTTGAAATTGCCATGAAGCAAGTACAGTCACTATGGAAATCAGTATGGAGAGTCTTCAAAAAAACTAAAACTAAAAATTCCATTTGATCCAGGTATCACCCTTCTAGATATCTTCCCTAAAGAGTTAAAGATAACATATTACAGTGATACAGGCATACCTATATTTATAACAGTACAATTCAAAATAGCTACATCTATCACCCTATATATCTACCAATAGATGAATGGGAAAGATGTAATATCTACACACAATGGTGTACTATTCCACCAGCTAGAAAGATAAATTTCTCAAGAAAGGGTAATTTGTACTTTTGATGCATCTCGTTCAGGGAAATAAACGCACAAGCTTAACTATCACCTGATTTCTCTTATATGAGAAACTTGAATTATAAATAAAGACCAAAATAAATGATAGATATAAAGAGGTAGGGAGACAGATCTTTCTCATATGGGAAGAGGATCAAGAGATGGAGGGAGAGGGAAGGGAAGGGGATGCAAAAAGAAATTAACATGTGTTATGTACATGTATCAATTCTACACAAGGAATGTAAACATTATGTACTGCAAATGTGTACTAGTAAAAATTCTATAAAAGAAAAAGAAACTATCATGCCATATAGTATAGATCAGTTAATTCCTAAACAGTGTCAAGACACAATGCGTTTTATAAACTCCTCATCTTTATGGGAAATAACCTGCATTTCGAAGAGAGGTTAAACATAAGATTAGCTTTCTGTCTGACTCATGGAAAAATGCATTAGAAATTGTCATTTTCCAAGTAATTCTGAAAATACATTGTTTCAAAACATTGAATTGATAATTTATTTAGAAGTCAAAATTTATCGTGTAATAAAATGCTAACCCATCCTGCAGCTGAAACATAATGTTGGAGCAATGCTTTATCTCTACATATTTATTGGGAAAGCAATAAATGCTGAGACAAAATATTCCGCATATACGTACAATTATTGCTCCCTCTTACTTTAAGTCTAAACAATAATACATCTGTTTAACATTATGGCTGCTCTGGAATTCTCATTGAAAAAGTTTTAAACAGAGTATTCCATGAACATGCTTTGTGTCCTGTTATTGTACAAGTTTAAATCTACTGTAAACAATAGCAGCTTAACTTCTCTCCCCTAGTTTTTACCCTTTCTGATAAATCAAGAAGCAGAAACATTTTAAGTGATATGTTTACATATTAGAAATTCAGTTTATCAGTTATTCCTTCCTCTAGTCATTCTTTTAGAAATATAGACAGAGACACGAGAGACACTAGAGTTTTTGGTCAGTAATTTTACTGTTAGTTTGTACGTGTGCTTGATTGGACAGGATGTACTGAGTGGCGCTGCTATTTCTGTCTTGGTTTCTTTGCTGGAAAATGGGATCTGCTTTCTGTGAGGCCTCACCATTCACACTGATTGCCTGAAGAACCTTGTTTGCTTAAATATTGTCTAATATTTCAGTACTTTCACATTGTCCTCATTGTTCACAGTCTCGCTTGATTGTTTCACCAATTGGTTCCTTTTTAAGAGATTTTTTAAAATATTATAAACATTTTATGATAGGCTTATCAGAGTCAATATGGTCAACAAACTAATATTCAAATCACGTTATTTACTTTTGTATAGCATACAAAGTAAATAAAAGCTATGTAATTCTAATCTTTCCTGTGAGATTTCACAATCGTTTACGCCTCTTTTTCCCTAAAGAGTCAGCATGTATTTTTTTAAAGTCAATTTTGATTCTTCAAGTTTTAACAACTACATGGCTCATATACATATTTTCATATGTGATCCCTTTTTAGACTTCAATGATACTGTTTTAAAACAGCAATTTTGTTACAACTCCTTTGTAAAACTATTAAGCTTCTAAATTATGTTTAGATCTGGTCTTATCAATGCCCCAAAATGAGGAACAGTGCAGCTGACATTCAAATCACATTTTAATATGTTACCTTCCAGGTATTGATGACTATAAAACTAATGGAATATACTTTGAATACTTGGTGTGGCCCAAATATTAGGTTGACATTAATTAATACTATAATAAATAAAGAGGAGACTTAAGCCTGTGCCTTGCATTGTTCTGTACCTCCTGCTCTCTAGATGATCCTATTAGAAGCCACTTTGGGACCATGACATCAGTTGAAAACTCTCCAGTAGCATCAGAAGAGGCCCGCATGATGCATCTTTGAAAACTCTTGATAGTCAGAAGCAAGAAATCAAGAGGTAACTTTAAAAATTACCTCACTCAGCTGGTTAAGAAAACAAACTCAGATATTTAATTTAGTTATTAATCAAAGGTATCTGACTGGCAGTCAGATTTTAGGCCAAGTTATCTTTTTTTTCTAAGTAGCAAAAAATAAAATGGCATAAAATAACTGCTTCTTAAATTATCTTGAATATCTTTTCCAACTACTCTATGAAATGTTACTAGATTTTTATTGTCCCAAAGCAAGCAAAACCTGCTTATGGAAAAATAAAAATGGTATGTGTTGGAGATATAATTAAATATGCTTTGTACATTATTGTTATCAGAATATTGTGAATAGAACTATCTCTCATTTTAATTTCTATTTCACAACAATCAGAGTGTAACAGTGTAATTAATTTCTAATATGATTTCATGTGCATAAATTCATTAATAATATTTTTTCTCTTTTATATAATATTAAAAATACAACATAAAACACCTTCCAAAAGAATAACATAAAAAATTTCATTCAATCTGAATAAACAATGCAATGTTTAGCATAGTGAAAGTATGATTTTGTCATACAAACACAAAACAACTAAGAAAATTGATTTTGTTATATATTTTAAACTAAAATTTCAGGCTTTTTATTACAGATAATAACTGTGCAAAGCAATTTACAGAATTAATGTTTTCCTTTAAGTCACCTTAAAATTAAGTACCACTGTTATGCTTACTTTATTTAAATTCAGTGTGAGGAAACACAGACTCAGTTGGCTTGACGCTGAATATACATTTTTGTTAAATAAATGTTGCTAGAGTGAATTTTATTTGTTTAAATACAATGGTTAACACTTAGTAGAAGTATTGCAATTTAAAGCATTTCCAGCGAACAAACAGAATTATTATTCATCATAATATATTTCTGTTTTCTAGGTTTAAATTTCTCTTTGTTCTAATTTTCTCATGCTTTCTATATTAAATGTTACACTAAATGTACTCTTAGATCACAGACAATTCCTTTATTGAATATTTCTGCTTTGACTTATAATCTATTCAAGAGTGGAAGCTAAGGATCAAGACAGGGTTGATTGACTTTCTTCCAGAAAGAAAAAAGAAGAAAAAAATTCAATACAAACTTAGTCACTCAAAACACTATGGATTTATGTTCTTTTTAAATCTTGGAAAGAGATGAATTCCATGCAGCATCCCTGGACAGTGTTTGCCTGCAATCTGGACACGGTGCAGATATGAAATACTTCTCTTTAGATGGCAGAGCTTGACTGGAAACATTATATCTGCCAACTCTCAATCAACCACAGACTTTTATTAAATTTGAAAATTAAACAGGTCCCTTCCTTCTTGCTTTCTTTTTTCTTTTCTTTCTGTTAACTACTTGCCAATTTCACTACAAAATGATTCACCATCAAAAGATCTACCTGGAAAAGAACAAAGAAAAATCAATCATTTTGAATTCTGTTAATATACCATGTAAAAAGGATTTAGTTAGAGAAAAAAAACTGTTTTTCATAATACCCACCGATTTTTCAAGGAAAATTTTTTCATAGGCTGGGGAGTACGCAGTTCAGGGGAAAAAAAAATTTTACATTTCAGGTTCCGAATTTTCTTACAAGTCAAAATACCAGTCGATATTAAGTGACAGTGTATAATATTTATGACTTGGTGGAACTAAGTATAATCTCTCAAGTGTAGGCCATTTTTTGCTATAATCTAATAGACACTACTTGAATATTTTACTTTTTTCTTCTTCAATAGAATAATCTTGGCAGAAATGAAGTTTTATGTATACATTGCATTCCAGGAATTTGACAAGGGTACTATCACAGCAAAGTTTCCATTGTGCAGAAATTTTAAAGTATATTTTCCAAAAGAACACAATGTTTAGAAACAAAATATATAGTAAGTCTTATTAAAATGTCCCAGTGAAACTTAGTTGTATTCTTCCCAAAGAACTATCTATGAAAGAAACTAGATTACATATTCAACCATCATTTTTTTTTCTAACTAATAAAGCAACTTCTTCCCTCTTCTCAGAAGGGGTCAAGAGGAACCAGTAGACTTTCCAAGTTTTTATGGTGTCCAAGTATTTTTAGGTTAATACCATGCGAGATGTATCAGTAAAAAAAAAGTCTAGTTTATAGTAGTATACATAAAAGTACATAAATGTTTAATCAAGAGACCTGTGTAATGTCACATTTTTTGACCCAAATGTTTAGCACCTGCATTAGTCACTATTCTGTTGTCGGGAGAAAGCATCTAACGTACACAAATTAAAGGAGAAATGTTTTATTTTGGCTCATAGTTTCAGGGGATTCGGTCTATGTCTCCAGGGCAGAAACAACATGGCAGAAGGGCATGGCCAAGAAGAGCTGCTTAATTCATGGCATTCAAGAAATAGACAATAAGTAAACAGCCAGAAAAGAAAGAACCAGTGACTAGATATAGTCCCCAAGGCCGCACTCCTATGACTTAGCCAGACACCCAGAAGTATGCTTTACTAATCTAGGCAGCTCTCAAGCCAATCATGTTGATAAACCAGATTAATCATGATAACATCTAAATCTCCTACCTGCATGGTAAGATGTTAAGTATTGTAGTGATATTAAAAACAAACTGGAAAAAAGAACTTATATCCTGTATTGAAATCACCTGAAAATGGTATAAAATGTATATAATCCAATCAAAACACACAAGAATTTAAAAGGGAAAAAGTTCCAGCCAGCCATGGTGGCACACACTTGTAATCCCAGCACTCTGCAGGCTGAGGCAGGAAGATTGCCAGGAGTTTGGAGCCAGCCTCAGCTACATAGTGAGTTCAGAGTCTCAAAAAAAAAAAAAAAGAAAAAGAAAAGAGGCAGAATTCTGAGTTTTAAGAAGATGTCAAAGAATAAAACACTACTAAGAATCTCCATTACATTCCACACAGCACTCACACTTCATAGACTTTCAAAAAGTGTTATTGCATGAGTAAAGGAATGTGCAGGCTGGGTAGTATAATCTGTATAATATATCATATAAACTGGAACTGGAGTGTAAGAACTTACATGAACCTGGTGAGAAGTTTTATACTGTAATTCACAGGTATATAAGGATTGGCTAGGTCGATAAAGACAATAGAATTCAGACCAATATCAGAGACAAATGTAGACCACTCTCAGAGCACCCTGGTCAATTGTCTGCGGAAGAC
Source organism: Cuniculus paca (assembly GCA_004365215.1). Taxonomy (NCBI): domain Eukaryota; kingdom Metazoa; phylum Chordata; class Mammalia; order Rodentia; family Cuniculidae; genus Cuniculus; species Cuniculus paca. The sequence goes on along the minus strand of RJWT010010774.1, from coordinate 3,250 downwards.
TAATGGTATGAGCACAGGAAGATGGAAGTCTGAATTAGCCTCTCAGTCTTCAATGTCCTGTCTTAACACACTTAAGGAATTTTAAAGGTGTCATGGGTTAGGAAGCAGAGAAAAGAACATGTGTGGAATTCAGTATATGAAGTTTCATGACCTCATACCAATATGTAATACTCCTGGTTTCTTTCTTAATGCAATCTTTTCTCTTCCTTTTCTGTTTCTCTGCTTCTTTCTCCCTTGCCCCATACCTCTTACACATGGGAAAGAATATTTAAAATTACACATTTTAAAAACAGTTTTTTCTTGACAGTAGTGTTTAAGTGGCTGCTATATATAAAAGCATCATCAGGCCTCTTTTGTTTTTGTCTGACTACAGATAAGAAAAACATTCCATGCAATGCATGTAGTTCAGTCTGCTCAAAGTTCTAGGAAAGCTATTTATTTAAAAACCACATGTCCTGTCTTCAGAGGAGAAGCATGTGTAGTTATAGTCTCCTCATGGAATGCAGACCATCTGGGACCTGGGCCACATGCCACACCCTTTAGGACCTCCCTGACAGGAAGACAGGGCACACGATGGTGGACTTTTCTTCCTCAGCTGCTGGGGCCATGAATTTCCCAGTGGAATTCTTCAATTAGTTGGCTTTTTCTGGCCCATTCTTCACAGAGGATGAAACAACAACAACAAAAAAAGACGCGAAAGACTGCTAGCACCTGCATGCTTCGTGTGCTGAGACTGAGGAAAACAGAGGCATTGAAAGTCCCCAAAGCACATGGAGATGACACAATACTGGGAAGCCAAGAGGAAGTGTTTCCAATAGCTTTGGTGCGTAGATAAACTACACTTTCTGAGAAAAGAAAGAGCTGAAAGGTGTGTACTTAATTCTCATTGCAGAGTTGTCCTGAAACACAGTAAACTGACTCATCTTAGGAGGGCACTGAGGGAGTAATTCTGGTAGGTAACTTTGGTTTATTTAAATTCTCTCTTTAAATAATTTCTGTATATAAGTGACTCAAACAAAAGTATATTGAATTTATGATGTTTGGCTACATGTTATATTTACTAGTATCCTAAACAAATTATCCAGAAAAAATATTATTTCTGAGATTTTCTTTTCCAACAAAATAGTATTTAATCTCAATACGTGTAAAGTTTGTTTATTTAATGTTCAATTTTTATAACCATTTTAAGGTAACTTCTACTAGCTCAAGCCAATAAAATTTCAATCTGTTAGTAAGGAGAGTGATTTGAAAATTCCTCCTGGAGAGGAAACATCACAAAAGAAGTACTCACAGGTCATAGAAAATAACAGATATAAGACCTTACTGTAGGCGAAAGGAGCATAGTCTTACACTTACACTGCTGTCATCTAGAGACGACTTGTTGGGTCTCTTTAAAAAATGAAAAGCACTGCGATCAAGTTTTTCCTTAAAATAAGCACATTGTCCCCCTGCCTCCACCTATGTGCATGTCTAGATGCCCCGTCCCCCAGGCCTCATGAAATTATAGGTGGGATTTTATAGAAGTGCCTGGATCTAAAATGCATGATGCTGGGATTAAGGGGGTGTGATTGCTAAATTAGTCCCCTGATTGGTTCAGCACCCACCACAAGCTGGGTAGCTTAGATAGAATAAATACAAGGGGAAGAAAGAAGCTGCTATTGTCATTTATTGCTGGTCATTTGCTTGCTTGCTTTGCTACCTGCTGCCCACCATAAACTGTTTCTCCTTTGTGATGCCTGTTGGCCATGCCACCCTGCTTTGGAGCCAGCCAATTGTGGACTGAAGTTCCCACGAACTGTGAGCAAAATAAACATTTCCCCCTTAGCTTAGGTGCCAGGTATGTTGTCTCAGCAATAAGAGAAGTAACTAAGATAATGTTTATATATATTTTCATCATTATTATTGTGGGTTTTTTTGTTGTTGTTGTTTTTCCCTGATGGGAATCAAACCCATGGTCTTCTCATGCATTTGCTGGGCAATACTTTATCACTAAACAATATCCCCAGCCTTACATATATATTTTTTATCAATGTATTTTATGTATCTTTACTTTTTTTTAATTGTAAGTTCAATAAACAGTGCTGAATATAAAAATGACATAACACAACCATGCATATAACAAAAGACAATAAAATATTTGAAGACCCTACCATCCATAAATGAACACAGGTAAATTTGAGGGAATAGCTATTTGAAATTCTCACAGTGTTAAATCCATGCATATTTACACTATCTATCACCATAGGTACATGGGCTGACAGAAATCCTGATAGAATCTTTACAATTGAAGCAATTACATTTTATAAACTGTTTTCATTTCATTCAATATTTTTCATATCTATAAATACAGAACTTCACTGCTTATTTTGGTGTTTCATTACACACATGCCAGCTCCTCCAAGCTTTTGCTACCATAGGGTATTCAATTTTTCCTATCTGATTGGTAAAATATATTTCATATTTTATTGCATTTCTCTGAATTTAGTCAAATCTTTAAATGTCAGTGATCATATGTACTTACTTGTTAGAAAATTATCTGTTCAGGCTCTTGATATTCTATTTAGTTGTATACTTTGTTCTTAATAATCTCTTAAGACTATTTTTGCAATTTTTAACATTAAATTCCATATATTCTATGTACTACATATAATATTCCTAGCCTTTCATTCATTTTGTAAAAATAATTGCATGGTGTGACTATGAATGATAATATTTTCTGAGTGATATTTCCATTTTGGTTCGCTAGTTCATTATAGATCACTACTTGGCATTTAATATGTATTCTATACAGACAATATCCTATATTTTGGTGGGCAAGGAACAATGTCTATTAATAAAGTATTATAAAACACTATGTGTTTAAGGTGAGAAAAGGAAAAGAGAGACAGAATGAAAAGAGAAAAAGCCACCCAGAAGAATTTTTCCCAAATGGCATGCTTCTTGAATTGTTATTATTAATCAAGCACAAATCCTGCTAATAAGTATCTAGCTTAGAACCAGAAGGTTTTATCACTTGCTGCCAACCCAACTCTCTTTTCAATAATGAACAAGCTCTCAGTCCCAATAGGTATCACGCTAGCCACAAGCTGAAAATAGCTGTTACTATAGAATATTTATTCTTGGATAGAAATTTTCATAGACGGAATGAAGCACAAATCAGAAGGCTGATTTATTCATATAGATAGTACCAGAGTAAAAAAAATAACTAAAATACCTATTGTACTATAAGATACCAGAAAATGTTCATTAT
>RJWT010010773.1:0-23871 GCA_004365215.1 Cuniculus paca | reverse complement strand
CACAAAACTTAAGTAGGCCTCAAGTTTATGTCTCTGTCTAAAGGATGTATAACTTGTGGTTGCTAACTGAATTTTCATTGTGAAGTTTTTATCTGCATGGCTTTTCATTGGGAAGTTTTCATTTGTCAGAAAACTTGTCTCCTTTTTTGTTATGAGACAGCAAAAATACAGAGAAATCAGGAGCAGAGGAAGGAGCTGTGGAGGTATTAGATTTCTATACAAGGACTCAGATTTTAAAAACTAGGTCCTTCTTGGACTGTTAGAGGCAATGGATGCCAAATAGCTCTATTTTCCCCCCTAGAGACATGGACTATCTTCTGTTCTTCCAATGCCACCTACTGGCAGATAGTGGGACATGACTGAGGGCCATTTGTTAAATCACTCAACCTGTCAGTCAGGGGCCCCAAGAGGCATTCATGGAAGAAGATTATCAGGGTTTTACTGGGGCTTTCAGTGGAAAAGTATTTACTATCTCTCCTTAGACAGGCATACTGTGACATTAAGTGGTTTTATAACTGGCTAGAGGCTTTAAACCAGAAGGATATCCCAGTTCTGGACTCCCTGTCCAAAAGATGGGTTGTGATCATAGAAAGAGATCCAAAGGTCCAAAAGGAAATGGCACTTGTGCCCACACAAGGCCAGAGTGAAGTTCAAAGTATCCTAGAACAGTGTTTTACTAGATAATCAGCTCCAGACACTAGGAGAAATCTCCAGAAACTCCAAAAGGACATACAAACTGATATAAGTCAATTAGTTGATGTGGCTTACTTGATTTTTAATCACTGTGATGCAGTAGAGGACAAACAGGAGCAGAACAAGAAAAAAACGCAGGCTGAAATCATGCCTTTACTAATGGATGAGGCTTATGATGTAGTCTTCAGAACCAAGGAGAATCGAGGTAACTCAAAGAGTGTCTGAAGCAAACCAGAGTGCTTCAAATGTCAGCAACCAGGGCAGTGGACAAAGGAGTGGCCTCCAAAGCCTTGGAGTCCATGTAGGTCTGTCAGAACATGGAGAAGGACCCTTGGCATTTGAGGAGGGACTGCCCTCATTCTCAGAGGAGGATGGAGTCATCAGTCACCATGATTGCCAGGGAAGCATGCCCAGGCACTGAATGCTGGTGCCCTAGGTGGGCTCCATGGCTTCCACACAGGAATATTCCTATCACCTTGCAGAAGCCTCAGGTAACTCTCGATGTGGTTGGCAAACTATTTTCCTTTGCAGTACTGAGGTGTCTTCCTAAATTTTAATCTACTGGAGTGAGTTATCATCCCATCCTTAAATTGTACACTTGGAAGGAGTTAACCAGTCAACTTTCCATACCTGATTCAGAACTGGCAGTTGAAGATTTCCTTCTCTAAACTGCCTTCACAGTGCTACTGAAATGCCCCAAACCTTTAACTCAAAGAGATGTACGCTTCCAACTCAGGACCACTTGTCATTCAAACCTTTGGCAACCTATGACCTAGTTCCCAGAGACCTGGCCCAACTGACTCCACTGGGCCAAGTTTCTCTACGAGGAGTTGAACCCCAAGCCTGGTATGATGTCACTCCAGGGAGGACTGTCAAAGGCCACTCCAGTAGTCATTCAGCTGAAGAACCCTAATCAATAATCAATATTGAACCCTAATCAATACTGTCACAAAAGACAGTATTAATTTAAGAAAAAAGCTAGGTAGGGTCTAAACTCCATTATTGATGAAGTTTTGGCTACAAAGTGGCTGCTGCCATGCTACTTCCAACTCAACACACCAGTTTTACTAATAGTTAAACTATCAGGAAAATGCAGCCTAGTACAATATCTCAAAGCTATCAATGAGGCAGTGGTACCTATTCCCCCATTAACAGCAGACCCATACACCCCCCAAGCACAGATTCCAGGAGACATCACTTGGTTCTCTGACCTTGATCTCAAACATGTCTTCTTTTCTATCCCTGTGGTGCCTAGATCCCAATAATAGTTTGCCTTTGAATGGGAGAATCCCTAAACAGGACTTTGACAACAGTATGCTTGGACTATCTTACCTCAGGGTTTTAAGGATAACCCCCATCTGTTTATGGAGGCTTTAGCTCCAGAACTAAGAGACTTAAAAGCTAAAAAAGGAGAACTATGACAGTATGCAAATGACCTCCTCATTTGTAGCTCCACCGAGGAATTATCTGATACGAACACTCTTTAAGATTCTAATTTTCAAGCAAAAAGCAGTTACAAAGTGTCCCAACAGAAGACCCAGATTTCCCAACAAACAGTGATCCATCTGGAGTGTGAGGAAGGAAGCAACTGTCCTCAAGAACAGAGGAAATTCATCAGCTGGGTCCTCCAGGGCCTAACAGCACCTGAGGGGTTTCATGGGAACAACAGGCTTCTGCCACCTCTGGATACCCCATTTTGAAGTAACAGTCAAACCTTTCTATGAGACAATTTGAACACTAGAAACTGAACCCTTGAAATGGACCGCTGTCACCCAAGAAGTTTTCCATGCCTCTTCCAAGAGGTGTGCATGCAGGTCTTTTTCTCTTTTAGTGACTGAGACATGAGGTAGTCACTTGATTGCTAACACAGTGTCCTGGAAAACCAGGCCAGGAAACACAAGCCAGGAAAGCCAAATTGTCACCTGCTTTTCCAAGTGATTAGATGTGGTGACACATGGCTGGCCTAGCTTTAGATCCTCAATAGACACTATGGCACTGCTAGTCCAGGAAGCTTCTATGATAACACTGAGACAAAAGTGCTCAGTTTTAACCTCTCACTAGGTTAAGGTTCTGTTAAAACTCAGAGGGTATTTATGCATGACTGGAGAAAGGATAGCTAAATATCAGGCCATCATACTGGAAATCCAGATATCTGTCTTCAATCTTGGAAAATTCTAAGCCCAGTTATTCTCCTTCCAATAAACCAGCAGGCAGAACACAAGTGTGAGCAAACCATTGCGCAGAATTATACCCATCACCCAAATCAGAATGATCAGCCATTGACGGAACACCTAGCACATGGTTCACTGATGGCAGCAGTTGCATAAAGAACACCATTAGGAGGGCCAGTTATGCTTTTAACAAGAACACTCCCTCTTGAGACCTGAGTCCAAATGACAGAATGTGTTGCCCTCACTCAGACTTTTAACTTGCCCAGGGCAAAAGGGTTAAGTTTACCTTTCTGGCTCTACACAGGCAAGCAGTTACCTGGAAAGGAACAGGACTTTTGACTAGTCAGCAGATGCCAATAAAACATGGACCAGAGATCCTTCATCTCCTTGAGGCAATAAATCTCCCAACTGAGGTAGCAGTCATCTCTTGGCATGAACATCAACGCAATTTAGGCTCTTTTCACAGGTTAATTCTAAGACAGACTCAGCTACCAAGTAGGCTACTATCCAAAATAATCCCAGTGCATCAAAAGCTTTTTACGTTGTCCCATTTCAGATTTTTCACTTAGAGCCAGGATGCTGTGCAACACAGTTTAAAATGATTTGTGATTGGTCCCACATAGGAAGACTGGCACCCCTATTTGGCAGGAAGTAGCCATGAAAGATGAACATTCCTCTTTCTGCACCCCTTAAAGATTTGGGGGAACCAGGTTTATCTGGGAAATAGTACAGGTAGTACTCTGGGGCTCTGGGGTCAACCCCTCCATCCATCTGAATTTGCACAACACTTCAGTGTCAGTCTTGCTTCCACTGTCCTAAAAGAAGCAGAAATAAGATTAACAAATGCTCAGGAAATCTCTAAAGTTCCAGGGTCAAGCACATGTGTTTGAGACCCCATGGCATACCAAGAGTAACCTTTTCTCCGCTTGAACTTCGTTAACAGTTCACACATAGGGACCACATGACATGCATGTAATTAAAACGTAGTGAATTGTGAGAAAGTCATGCTCACTAGATGCCCCTGAGATGACTCAACACCCTGTCAATTATTTCTATCAGTCATAACCCAAAGAACCAATGAGAAAGAACCAAAGAACATCATTTAAATGCAAAAGCCTGATGTGTCTTCTTCCGATTCCCTTGACATCCCAGTGTTTTCCTCTTTCATGCCACCCTTTGCTGGTGGTAGCAGGAAGCCCTACTCCCTGAGCACACGTTTCTCATTAACTTCAATAAATGTAGCTGCTTTTTCTTTTATGATGAGATGTATCCTTGCCATATTTTTGCTTGCCATACACAGGAATCTGGAATCTGTCTCTCTAAGCCAACACACATTATATCACGACCTCACTACTGTTATGTACTTCAATCTTTGAAGAGCAATAATAGAATGCTTTAAAGATTTGATGTGTTAACAGATATTTCTGATTCTGCAACTCATCTGTGAGGAGGTAGCTGGCAGATAAGTGTGCCAATACTAATGTATTTTTATTTTTGTTTCATGTTAAACTGTAAATATAAATATGACAACTTCATTGTGGAAAAAGAAATCAAAATGAAAATGGTCACCTTAGGGAATAGAAAATGATTTTTACGGTACATGATAATCACTTAAAAAATACAGAAAATAAAGTTTGTAAACAGTTTTGGTCCAACACATGAGGAATTTGATGCCAAGACATGAAGATTAAAATTTTACCTGTTATTAATGGACTTTTTATGAAAGATTTTGCAAAATCGTACTTGTGTTCTGCAAACAAATCCTGAAGATAGTATATCAATTAAATATTCTCCAATGAATCTATATAATCTTTTTAACCGAACAGCAAATGATTAATGTTAAAGTTCATTCTTTTAATTATGTATTGCTGCCTTAGAAAATATATCTTAGACGTATATTCAGTATGATTCTTTTCTGCCAGGCACCAACATGAGAAATCTTAAATAGCTGCTGGCAGTGTTTGTGAAAATCACTAACAAAAGGCAGGCATCCAGAAAATGCATGTCTTTTTTGATTTCCCTAAGTCTCAGGTAGGTGGTAATTTCATATTATTTCTCAGAAAAACCTGCTAAAAGTGTTTATGAACTTGCCATATGGTATTTAAAACCTCAAGTCAAAGGGTGCTAGTAATTGTATAGACAGAACCAGAGCCTGCTGGTTAATGTTGTTCTCCATTCTGAGACCACGGAGATTTCTTTGTGTGCCAAAAATTGAAGCCAAAGTATCTTAATATTTGACTCAGTCTATATTTTTAATCAACTGTAGAAACCAAAAGTTGCATAAAAAGCCTGTAGTTGTTTTTTTCTTCACACAAGAAGTATACACTGAAATGTATTTTTTTCAAATCTAATCCGTACTAGAATGCTTCCAAGTTAATTTACGTAGAGCAGTATATATTCATGTGCTTCATTATCTTCACTGATTATTTGCAGGTGTCAATGAATGAGAAGCCAGGGAATTGGTCCATTGGTTTATAATAAATATTGAAATGACTTGTAAAAGTTATAGTAAATGTGCCCCATAATTTTCAAAAAGGAAAATATAAATATTTCTATAATTCCCTAAAATCATCTCTATACAACAAAGATTATACATGCAAAAATTACAGAACCTCTTCTCATCATTGGATAAAAGAAATCTGTAATGGGAGATAGTATAAGATTATAGGGATTCACTTTCTTCCCTTATGAATAGAAAATACATTTACATTATGTCATATGAAATTATTGAACAGCTGCTTGGAAAGAGAGAAAAACAAGAACACTAGCCTGCCAATGAGTTGCAGTGTCGACATGAGATTAGATGCAAAGAGTAAATAGAAATGGCATTCGGTAAAGGTGATAAGCAATCAAGTAAAGACCAAAGTGAGATGCTCTGACCTTATATTTAGCATCCGTGCCAAATTAGCATAGCTGTGCAGTGTACTAGAAAATTAAGTGGAAAAAAAGGACAAAGTAAGTGTAAAATCAAAGCAGAAGTTGTACATGTTTGGAATATCTAAAATAATTATGCTCTATTTCATATCCAGAGGGCTACACTATGGTCAGCTCATTTTTTCACAGGGAGCCACAGGTTCAAAAGAAAATACTATGAGCTTGACCTCTACTAATTAAATAGAAGCAGTTTACTCTCCCCGGGTCTTGGTCTAGATGAGTCTGAGTGGTCTCAGGGTAAAGAGGTGAAACAAAGAGAGAGAAACAAAGAACCTTAGATTCATTCATTATGCTACTCTCATTTTCTTTCCTGCTCTGCCACAGTTCATTAACTCAGCAAGTTTTATTTCCACATACCACAAGAGACCAGTGTGCCCAGTTCAAAATGCATGAACCTTTGTGATTTTCCAGATAGCTGCAAAGATAGAAAAACAGTGAGATAAATCAGTCTTCTGCACTCTATTACTTGACTAGGATGCTAATCATTTCTTAAGAGCATATAAATGAATTTGCTGCATACCCTGAAGCTTTCTGAAGTAAGTTATTTGAGCAGAAGTAATTGATTCCAAGAGAAGCAAGGAGTAAGATTCATTCAATTTGTCATTTAGTCTCAACTTTAAATCAAAGCTATCCAGACAGGTGAAAAGAAAATCAACATCTTTTTTCTCAACAAACATTAGACCCCACATTCAAATCTAGATTAAAAGAACAGATTAAAAGAACCAATGGCTATCCTTCTATTGCACACACACAGAAAGATGTGTTAGAAATCCCTTAGCAGACTGCCACCTGTTCTCTTGCAACTGACTCCTATGGAAAAAAAAATCCATAATGAGTTCTTTTTCCCAGTCCTAACACACGATGAAGTTCTCAAGGGGCCACCTACCAAGACAGCATAAACTTATTCTGTCTACCTGTATCATTTTTAAGAAAAATATTATCTAATTACAGTCAGTTATTCTCAATGGGAGTCACAGGAAGACTTTACATTTAGGAAGATCAGGCTGACATACTGGAGCCAATTTGCAAGGGGTTCACATTGTGGAGTCCCCACCAGCATCCAGCTCTCCATAGCCTTCAGTTTTATTCATGCTGTTATTGCTTCTTTACGTGAATTTCAAGTGAGTTCAAAGTGAGAAGAAACAAAGGTAGAAGCTGTCTCCATATTCCAACATCATTTATGTTGTAAGTGTAAAGAATCTTGTAATTGTCAGGACTAGCAAATACTATAGAATTGAATACCTTTTGTTTTCTTATGTCTTTTATAAAAGATGATATTTCTTTTCAGATCTTCATCTCTTATTATGTGGACAAAAATCTTATTTCTTACTTTTTTTCCCCCTCAATATGAAATTTAGGAAATCATGCTCGCTAATGAACCCTAAACGTCCAACAGTCTTTTTTAGTAGATGAAGCCCTTCTGTAGTTCTGTGGACCCGTGATGATGGAAATGCTTTGTTAGGTCATCATCCTTTACATCTGAAAACCTACTGAATGAGTAAGCAGTGTCCCGCATCCCCATCCCTGATGTGACCCTGGAAGGTTCTCTCTAGGTAGCTGGTGATAATGTCTCTCTTGTATTTGGACTGAAGAACACAGAGATAAGGGGATGATAGGTAGAAAGAGAATGAATCAAGAAAGAAGAAAAGGGCTAAAAAGATTCTGAAAAAGCAAATGGCAATTAGAAAGGAGAGAAATGGGAAAAGCAATTTTCAGGACTGTCTTGAATTTTAGTGATTCCTGTTGTATTTGAGACAAGTAATAAAGCTGTATAGTAATCCTTCTTTTGTTTTTTTAAATAACATAACCAGTAAGAGTCTATTTTCTTTCATGAGCAAACCATAGGTAAGTCAGAAATTGACCCATAAGTCAGAAATTGAAAATAATGGTACTTCATTTTAAAGTGCTTGCCCTTTAGCAAGCACTCCAAAGTATCCCAGTTAAAATTTGAGAGTAGCAAGAGGGCATTTAAAGTCCTAAGAGTACTTCATCTCTGTGTTACAAGTTTATATGGACTGAATTACAGAATGCAAAACATATCAGCAATTGGTTCAATCAGTCAAAAATTTACTGAACAAACCTTAGATCAAGGCAATCTATTGGTGTGAAAAATCATGAAAATAAGTGATAGACTATTCGGAGTCAGATGGAGGAGAAATACATATCAAGAAACAGCTACAATGCAGTGATAAATTTGAAAATAGAGATAAGTGTTAAATTTTAGTGTATGTTGAAGAAACTGTAGATGTCAAGGTGAGGTAATCTGAGCAGAGAAAAAGCAACTTCTATGAATGTAGGAAAATTTTATACAGTACAGCTAATAGGATCTCTGCAGCAAACTACAGGCTAACTGGGAGAGTGATTTCTGTTTATCATGGCATGTGACCACAGAACTAACATGGTATAACTTCTCATTTTTAGCCAAATATTTGGTGCTCCAAATCGGAAGGGTTAAAGTAATATTAAAATCTAACAGGAGTTTATAATAATGTCTCACTTACAACCAATATACCTTTAGAATCTGTACATATCTGAGAGGAAATTCTGTGCAATATTTTCTGATAAATAAAAGAATATACCCCATTCTTACTACTTCCCTTTCTACCATTTTTAACTTACCCATTATCATCCCTCATACAAAACTTATCTCCAGACTTCTGGACTTGCCATTCCACAATATATTCTTAATACAACAACAACTATTGTCTCCTTAACACATAAGTCAGCTTACGCCACCACCTCTCAAAACCTTTCAATGATTGCCTGTCACAGTCAAAATCTTCTTCTTTACAGTGGCCCCATGAACAGGCTGCTATTTCTTTTTGACTCCTTTGATCATTTTTTAGTTGCTTACCCTGCCTATACCTGTTTGCTGCTTAAACATGACAGATACTGTCCCATCTAAAGGACAATCCTGGTTCCCTTCCTGTAATGTTCTTCTTCAGAAATCCAAAGAACTCAGTCTCATTTCCTTTGAGTATTACCCTAGCATTCCCAGTTAGGACTTCTCATGCCATCCTATCCAAAATCTCAATTCTCCCAAACATTTACACACTCCCTTATCTATTTTTATCATTTATCTATATGTTGCTTACTTGACTGTCTGATTTTCCATATTAGAATGTATCTTTGAGAGCAAGAGTATTTGACTCTTTTCACTGTTATATCCCAGATTTTAGAACAAAGACCAAAAAATAACTGAACAAACAATTGGTCTCAAAAGACTGACCTATCACATTGTCTCCCAAGTTAAGTTCCATGATACACTTTCCTGTATATCCTGCCTAAGCCTCACCCAAAAAACATGAAAACATGTGCAATACTTTATCCTTGCTTTGAGATGCATAACCCAAATTAAAGTATGTGTAACTGAAGAAAAATCAATAAAACATGACTTTTATTAACCCATTCTTCCCACACTTTTGTGTATGGCATTATATATTCTATGGCTGTCTTCACCACATTGAGATAGTTTTGTGTTTGAAGAAATGTAGTCAAAGAGTTTCATTGTTCTCCTCTGAATTGAACGTAAAATTTGGAAAAAATTTTAAGTGATTGAGAATCAATAGTATCTCTTTTTTGGTCAACTTTCCTTCACTTTCTTTACTCATTTTCCTTTAATCTTAAAGATAATTCTCTGAGCTATTTATTGAATATTAGCAGCTGCTGATTCTTTAGAACTGGGAAGATGCTAATTAAAGGACATAAACTTTTAACCAGACAAAATAAACAAATTCAAGAGATCTATTGTACAGTGTGGTGACTACAGTTAAAAAGGTACAGCTGAAAATTGTTAAGAAAGCTTTAAATGCTGGTGATTCATTGCATCATAGTCTCATCTCACATAGCATTCTTTTTCTTCTGTGTAGGCTGAAACTGAGCCCCTTAGCTTTCTTTTACCTATTGACCCTCTGTCCAGATACAAAGAATATGTAACTGTTCTTTTAATTCAATGTAAGTAATTGCCTAGCCATAAAATGACACTTTAAAATAATTGTATGTTTTTACTCACAATAATCTCATGATTTCTTTTACAATCTTTATCTAGAAGGATAATAACAGTGGATCAAAGGTATTACCTTTATTAGAGTCAGGCTACTTAGATTTGGAATCTGTATTTGACATTTGTCAATTATAACTGCAGGCTAGTAATTTTAACACCCTGTGTCACTATTTCTTCATTTGTCAATCAGGTGGCAACTATATCTACTAAGGGTTATTGTAGGTATTAAATGATTGAATCCAAGGGGGGAAAATCTATATATCTTATATATATTTATATATAAATATTTATATATACCTAAAATGTACCAATAAACTTAATAATACATTTTTTAAAAATCTATGAAGCAAAAGTATTTTATTCATTCCATTGGTTTTTCTCCCTTATCTCAATAATTTTTTTTAGATCTTTTAGTAATTTATTCTGTCATAAACCTTATATTATTTTCTTTAATTTCATTATTTTGACTGTGGTATGACTTAATTTGCTATTATTTTTTAATATCTAGAAATGTCGATTAACATTGACTATATTTATTAATACATTATAAGTATGAACTTTTTTATGAATTATTCACCAGTATCAAATAAATTTTCTATGTAGTACCTTAATAGCGTTTCATTTAAAATATTTTATATTTTTTATTTTCATTTCTTCAATATGATACACTTTGAAATGATAATTGAATGCTAGGTAGATTACTAGCATTTAACAGTAGTTTTAATATAATTTAACTGTTATTTTAAAAAATTCCCCATAAGGAGAGAATATGTTTTCAAATTTTAAGGATTAAAATGATGCGATTTCTTTTATTTACCTATTTAAGGCCTGTTATTGTAAATATTCCTAGTATGTTTGTAGAAAAAAAATGCTTCCTAACAATGAAATTTTCAGACTTCATAACATAGACTATGATAAATAATACAACTATTTCAAGTACACAGTATTAGAAATATGCAATTTTAAGATTTGGAAGAAAGTATTTGTTAATATAACAAATAATTTAATTTTTAAAAATTATTTAGTACAAATATATTTATTTACTGCTGCTGAATTTTCTTCATAAATATCTAAAAGCAAGAAGAATCTCATAACTGTCACCATAATTTACCTATTTTCTTTCCATTTCTATGCAAATTATGATATATTATTCATTTATTCTTTTTATTTATTTATTTATTTTTGGCACTGGAAATCAAACTCAGGACCTTGCGCTTGACAGGCAGGTGCTGTGCTACTAAGCTATATCCCTGGCCCCATGTTACATATTCCTATGAAGCGATATTATTACCTTTTGGAAGTTGCTTTCTTACTGGCAATAGTTTTTGCCTTCTCATTGCTTTGTTTCACATTTTAAAAAATAATTTTTTGGTGCACCATATATATACATAATGATCACATTTATCACAGGAAATTTTTAACTGTACATAATATATCACAATACTTTTTTCTCCAATCCCCTTCAAATCCTTCAATTTATCCTGCCTTCTTTATTTACAAAAGATTTGGTTCCATTTTTCCATTTTTCTTTTTTCTTTGCCCATCTTTCCTTTCTCCCAATCTCCTTCTTTTTTCCTTGCATTTGAACATTTTCTTCCTATTACCCAATATCTATTATATATTTTGGCCCTTATTTACCCTTTTGATTTCTCACACAAGAGAAACAATGTGATATCTAAATGTGTGTCTGATAGAATTCATTTAATAGTACAGACTCAAGGTGCATACATTTACCTAGAAAAGTCTCAAATTTATCGTTCTTTATGGTACAGTAGTATACCATTGCATAAAGTAACCACATGTTCTTTATTCATTTATCTGTTGATGGACATTTTGGGATGTTTCCAAGCTACTATAAATGGTCTGCTATAAAAATGGGTATGCATATATCATTGTGGTATGATGCTTTCAATTGTGGAGGAAAGATACAAAGAAGGGTAATACCTGCGTCAAATGGAATCTCCACTTTTAGTTTTGTGAGGACTCTCCATATCGATTTCCACAGTAGTTTCTTCAGTCTGCACTCCCACCAACAGTGGAGAAGGGTTCTTTTTTGTTCACAGCCCCACCAGCAATTGTTCTTGGTTGATTCTTTGTTTTTGTTTTTGTTTTGTTTTGTTTTGTTTGTGGCACCAGGGATTGAACTCACGACCTTGCGCTTGCCGGGCAGGCGCTTAGACCGCTGAGCTAGATCCCCAGCCCTGTTTTTGAGACAGGTTCTCACTATGCCGTTCAAGCTGGCCTTGAGCTCACTTTGTAGCCCAGGCTGGTCTCGAACTCACAACGATCCGCCTGTCTCAGCCTCCCGAGTGCTGGGATTACAGGCGTGAGCCACCACGCCTGGCCTTGGTTGATTTCTTGAAAATGGTAGTTATTTCTGGAGAGAGATGGCATCTCAGTGTTTTTTTAATTTGCAACTCTCAACTGACCAGTGATACTGAGCATGTATTTATGTGTTGTTTGTACTTCGTCATCTGAGCAGTGGCTATTCAGTTCAGATGCCCATTTTTGGATTGTATTTTTAAATTTGAGGTTCTGATGTTTTCAGTTCTTTATACAGTCTAGGTATTAGTCATTTGGCTGGGGAAAAACTGGCAAAAATGCTTTCTCACTCTGAATTTTCTCTTCACTCTGTAGGTGATTTCTTTTGCTGGGCAAAACTTATTTAATAAGATGAGATCACAGTTGTTGATTCTTTGTAATATTTCTTGTGTGATCAGAGTTTTGTTCTAAAGGTCTTTGTCTACATCTATAGCTTCAAGAGTTCTGCTTATTGTATCTTCAGTTTCAGTGTTTCTGTTTCAATATTTAAATCTTTGATCCATTTCAATTTTAGTTTAGTGCATGGTGAGAGATAAGAGTCTAGTTTTAAACTTTGGCATGTGGAAAGCCACTTTTCCCAGCACCATTTATTAAAGACCGTGTCTTTCTTTCAGTGAAGGTGTTTGGCCACTTTGTCTAAGATAAGGTGCCTGTTTATGTTTAGAGTTGTTTCTGGATCTTCTTATGTGTCCCATGAGCCTTTGGTCTGGCCTGTTTTTTTCTTTGTTTCTTGTTTGTTTGCTAGGATCATGCTGCTTTTATCTCCTTAGCATTGTAGTATAATTTAAAATCAGCCATGTGATAACCCCTGCCTTGTCTTTGTTACCCAGAATTACTTTTGCTATTGTCAGTCTTTTCTGGTTTCAAATGAATTTTAGGTTTGTTTTCTCTAATTTTTTGAAGTGCACTATTGGTATTTTGATTGAGAGTGCATTAAATCTATGTAACAACTTTGGAAGTATGGTTATTTTCACCATATTGGTTCTTCCTATTCAAAAACAAGGGATTTCTTTCCATTTTCTGATATTTTCTTTGATCTCCTTTCTTAGAATACTGTAGTTTTCAATGTAAAGATTTTTTACTTTGTTAATTAGATTATTTATAAGTATTTCATGTTTTTGATGCTAATTTCTGTCTCAGTGAGTTTGTTATTTGTGTACAGTAGTGCTATTGATTTTGAGTGTCGACATTGTATCCAGCTATATGACTGAATTTGGTTATTAAATCTAGAAGTTTTTTGGTGGAATTTTTTGGTACTTCTATATAGAGTATCAAGTCATCTGCAAATAATGATAATTTAACTTCTTTCTTTACTATCTTTATTCCTTTTGTTTCTTTCTATTGTCTAATTGCTCTCAATAAAGTTTCCAGAACAATATTAAATAGGAGTGGTGATAGTGGGCATCCTTTGGATTTTAAAATGAAAACTTTCATATTTTGATCAAGTACAATGATGTTAGTTGCTGTTTTGCCATACATGGTTTTTATGAGATTGAGATAAAGACAATCTATTCCAATTTTTTGGTAGGGTTTTTATTATGAATGGGCATTGCATTTTGTCAATTATTTTTTGCATCTGTTGAGAGAATCATGTGGCTTTTGTCTTTGGTATATTAATGTTGTGTATTTTATTTATTGACTTGAATATTTTGAGATATTTGTGCACCCCTGAGATGAATCCTATGTCATTATGGCACATAATCTTCCCAATTATTTGCTGCATTCTGTTTTCCATTATTTTATTGAGGATCTTTGCATCTATGTTCATTAGAAGATAGACCTGGAGGTCTCTTTTTATGGTTGGATCCTTCTTTGACTTTGGTATGAGGGAAATACCAAAAACGCTATGTCCTCATTATGGTCATCATCTCTTTAGCTATTTGAGAAATTAGTTCTGACTTGATTTTTTCTAGAGCCTCGTTCACCTCCTTTGTTACCTTCACTGCTACCATTTCAGAGAGTCCAGAGTTTGATTTGTTTCAACTCACTAGCCCTGGATTTGCCTTGACAAGCTGGAAGTCTTGTATTGCATCTTTCTTCCATGTCTTCCCATTTTCTGTGTTTTAAAATTTATTTTCTGCATTGATGCTTACAAATTGATTATGTTAGGTAACTTCATTACTAGTGCTGGAAATCCTTAGGATATTACTTTTCAGAAATGTCTTCTAGATTTAGTTGACTTTTTACTATTGAAACTGTCCCAAGAGCCTACCTCTACAATCTGTTAGTGATGAGAATTTGCTGAGATGAGTATTGTTTATACCCTCAGACAATCTGCATCTTGGTTTACAAGAAATAACAATTGATTATAACAACTATGACACATGGCCAAAAGTAGTACAATCAGTAATAACAATAGCATCAAACACAGCCGTGAAAATGACAAGACAGTGATAACTAATAATTTACCATCTTAACCATATGAACAAGATTTATAATTATATAAAAACATCTGAAACAAACCAGAAAATTATATACCATAATTACCCTCTCAATTGAGTGATGACCTCTTTGGGGAGAAAATTAAAAGGGATAAGTGGAGAAAAATCAAGAGAGGGAGGAGAAAGAGGTTAGAAGTAAGATTGAAAGACAAAGGAAGATTAACTAAGTTTTTAGAGCCTGGTGAAGAAGACAGCAGGGAAATGAAGAAAGAAACAGAAATTAGAACTAAACAAAACAAAGAAATATAAAAGCAATATTCACATTCATGAAAAAACAAGAATGTGTATCATAAAAAAAGACATAGGGAGGGATTTATCTATTTCAGCACTGTGATTATCTTCTCTGGGCTACAGTTGTGTGATCCTGCTCACTTTAGGGCTTATTTCTGTTGTCACTGATAGACAAAGGAGGCAGACAGAGCATAAATCCACATGGTACGATCCTAGCAAATCTGCAGTATGAATAGGGTGGGGTGCTGATTCAACTCTGCAGAAGTTCAGACTGATTCTAGTCTCTGGTTATGGGCCTTTGAGACAAGTTATTCAGCCCACGATGCAATGAGTGTTTCTTGCTGGCTTAACCTCAGCGCCCTTACCATGGAAGTCTCCTAGGCTGTGCCTCACCCATACTCTGAAAGCCCCTAGATTAAGGAAACCCATGGTTTCTCTGAGTCTTAGCTTCAACTCACCCTCAATCTCCAGCAGCATTCTATCACCCTTTCCAGGTGACTTTTGGACTAGAACCACTCATCAGTTGCTGCAGCCCACAGCATCTACCACCCTGCACCACTGGTGCATATCTCCATGGATCCCCTGAGGTTCCCTCACTGTCATCTCATCTCTGTAGGCCTGGGCCTTCTCTCCCACACTGTGAGCTAGTAGTGAGGGAGAATGTTCAGTTTGCCAGTAAGCTGGGACTCAGCGATAAAGCAGTTTGCACCTCCTTCTTCTGTTGAAATCAGTCACCTTGCTCTCCACATGGGCTCCAGTTTTCCCTTCTGAACTTGACTGGGTCTCAAGGATCCACCTTCCTTCTTCTCCTCCCCAAACTGGTATCTCCAGTGTTGTTCTGTCAGTCTCAGAGACATTTACTTGTTACTGTTCACTGCTCTGCCTTCTTCACAGAAGTCTTTACTTTGTTTCATATTATTGTAGCACTGTCAGCTTTTTTTGTCATAAAACCTTCTATAGCATGCTTTTTTTTCATTATTTTTCCTGTCATTCTTTCCATATACTTACATATGAAATATGTATTTGGGAAGTTGCATGCAGTTTTTATTTTATTACTATCTTAAACAGAGTTTAGAATTCTTCACCAATTACTTGAAGCAGCTCATTTGTTTAAGCAAATGTGTATATTAGTCTTTAATTTCTAATATCAGACTTGTTTCTTATTTGACTGTTTTGGTATAAAAAATGTAAAATCATATGTTACCTTAAGGGTTTTAGCTCTTGATTTATATGCAATGTTCTCTTATATTTTAATTTCCAATGCATTTTATACATGGAATGATTGAACAATACAGTGAATAGTTAAATTAAAAATATGTATTACAGAAAAGATAGATTACCATTAATCCTCCTCTAAATACTCCACTCACCTCAAACATACTTATCCCATCATTCCTAACACTGTCCTAAAACACATTCCTAAAAGAGTTCTGAAAGTCCTCTTTCAGGAATGTCATAATGACTAGTGATGAGAATACGGTAAATGTTGATGCCTAGTGTCATCTAATGTAATGGCAGGTTTCTAAAAACATTAAAGTTTGTCTTCATCCACATTATTCACCATATCTGGCACTGTACAACTTCAGGATGACTTCTAAAGTCAAATGACAAGTAAAGGTAGAAATTTTTAATAGATTCAGGACATCAGAGTAGCAATGACAGTGCAACTAAAGACACATTCATGAGAGAGGACTTCCAAAACTCCTCTGTAATTTGACAAAAATGATGTGATAAACATATTAAAAGGGGAGTATTGTGAAAGAATTAATGGCAGTGTGTCTCTAAGAGGGGTACTAGGAATTGAACTCAGGATTTTACACTTGCCAGGCACTGAACTAAATTCCCAGCCCTCTGACAGTGTGTCTTTAGTTGCAATTTAAACACATTTTTCCATCACACCTCTTATGACATTGGACATTAAGATTTTGTTCAGTCAATATGTCTTTCTCACATATTTACACTTTCTACAATATTCCATTAACTGAATCTGCAAATGTCTTTTCATAAAATGTCATTTTTCTTCTAATAGTAATGACTACATTTCTCTATTAGTGTATTTTTATTGGTTATTGTCTCAGATCTTGATGACTGAAGAAATATTTATTTTACTTTTTTTTATTTTAAAAAGAATAAAACAAAACAGAATAAAGCAAATCAGAACAGAACAATGCAAGCAACACAGGACTTCAAAACAAGACAACAGATAACCAACAGTGGTTACCATAATGTCTCCTGTTTTCTTTGAAATAGTTGCCCATGCTTTCTCACGTATTGTAATCAAATCATAGAAACCAGACTAACATCTATGAAAACAAAATAATGAAAGTATTACAGGACTTCAAAACAAGATAACAGGAAATGAACAACAGTTATTATAATGTGTCGTTTTCTTCAAAACAGTTGTCCAAGCTATCACACATAATATCAAATAAAACACAACAGAATAAAAACCAATCAAAACAAAAGAATAAAAGCGTTATAGGACTTCAAAACAAGATGAGAGGAAATCAACAATGGCTACCATAATGTCTCATTTTCTTCAAAACAGCTATTCATACCATGGCCCATAATAAAATCAAACAAAACAAAACAGAATAAAACCAATTAAACAAAAGAATGAAAATATTATAGGAGTTCAAAACAAGATAATAGAAAACCAACAATGTTATCATAATACAACCCATTATCTTTAAAATGGATGACCATAACTTTAAACACAGCAAAATCTAACAAAACAAGACAAAACAGAACCAAATCTAACAAAATTGTGAAAACATTACAAGCGTTCAAGATAAGACAATAAGAAATTAATGGTAGTACCACCTTTCCCTCCTAGGCATTTCTACCCTTATCATTTTCATATCTATTGTGCTTTTTGGATCCATTAACTCCTTTTGTTTTTTATTCTAGGGCTCACTCATATGAGTTCAAACCATTTCATCCATGAACATGATCTCCAGTTGCATCCATTTAATTACAAGAGTCTCAAGATTATCCTACTTTGTAGCTGGGTAGCTTTTCATTGTATGAAAATACCATATCTTTCTTACCCATTCTGTGGTTGATGAGCAAGTTACCCTTTCTTTGTTCTGATCTCCTGTCTCATGGAACAATTGTTTTCTCTCTTTCAATTTTCAGTCTATGAATGTCCTTTTGAGTTAAATGTGTTTCTTGTATACAGTATATTAATGGATGTTGTTTCTTGATCCACTCTCCCTGTGTTTATTTTTATTGGTGAATTGAGGTCATCTACATTAATGGTTACAACCAGCATACATTGGTTCATCTCTGCCATGCTATCCTCCTGCTGGTGGCCCTCCACTTTTCCCCTTCATTCAGTTTTCAGTCTTGTTTGGTGATCCTCCTCTGCTGTCATTCCTGGAACCATAGTCTTCTTTATCTTTCTCTAGAATATCCTTCAGCACTCTCTGTAATGTTGGTTTGGTGTTATAAATTCCTTCAGGTGTGCATTATCATGGAAGTATCTTATCTTTCCATCTCTTACGGCTTGTATATAGATGGCCCCCCCAAGCCTCCAGTAGTCATGGAAGTGGCTGAATCTAGCATTTTTGATTGACTCATTGTCTAGTGCTGGGATTGGCAGTGTGAGTCCTGCACCTGCCCAGAGATGGAGCCAGCATACAATGTAAGGTCAGAATTGGGGTGAGTTTTTCCCTTTTTGCATGGTTTGCACTTGCTGCCTGCAGCCGCCATGAACAGCTGCCCCTCAGCCATGCCACCCTGCCTTGGAGCCAGCTGAGTATGGACTGAAACTCCAAAACTGTAAGAAATAAACCTCTCCTTCCTTCACTTTGGGCATCAGGTATTTTGTCTCAACAATGAGAGAAAAATAACCAAGACACCATCAGTCTTGAAAGATAGTTTTGCAGGGTAAATCAATCTGGGTTGGAAGTTGTGTTCTTTCAGGATTTGAAACAGTTCACTCCAAACTTATGACTTGATGGTTTGTGTTGAGAAGTCTGCTGTGATTCAGACTGGTTTTCCTTTATAGATGATCTGTTTCTTTTCTCTCACAGCTTTTAATATTCTGTTTTTGTGATGAATTTCTGGATTTTGATTATTATATGTCTGGGTATAGAATTACTTTGGTTATGGTTAGCTGGAGTTCTATATGCCTCACTTATCTGTATGCCAGATATTTTCCCCATGTGTGGGAAGTTTTCTGTTATGTCTTCTGTGAATAGCCTTTTTATTTCATTTGTGTTGACCCCTGCTTGTTTGCCGATATCTATCACTCTTAAATTATTTTTCTTTGCATTTTGTCTTGTAGCCATTGAATTGTTATTGCCTGGTTCCTGGTTATTTTTAAGAGATCTTTCCTTTCACAATCACTAGCCGCAATCCTGTCTTCAAGATCTGAAAGTCTATCTTCAGTCTCTTTCAAGCAGTTTTTCCAGCTTTTGATCAACTTTTTAATTTCCTGTATATCTCCTTGAATCTGTTTCATGCATTGCAATTCCTTTCTATATTGTTCATTCAAGCTTTCCATCATTTTCCTATGCTCCTCTCTTTTTTAATCTATGTCTTTAGATATGCTCAGCAATTCTTTCATTATTTTTGTGATTTCTTCTTTTACCTGAGACATTATTTTTGATCTGATTACTTTTACAGCTTCATGAAATGGTTTTCCTTACTTCACTTGCTATCTTCCTTGAGATTTCAGGTGTGTGACTTCCATTTTGTTCCATGACTGTATCTCCCAGATTTGTTCTGTGTGGGCTGGAGGTCTGAGCTTGCCTTTTGCTCTTTCATCTTGCTATTCCCCTGAGTTCCTCCCAACAAGCTGGTTGTGGGGTCCCAGGCACTTCCCACATTGGCTGTTCCTCTGGGTTGCTCTAACACCAGGTTTAAGGGAGGTAGAAGGGAGTGGGGTGGGCTTCTGCAGACCAGTGCAGCTCACTGGGGCTTCTCCAATGGCCAGGGGTGTATGGTGGTGGGACTGCTCCTCTCAGCCTGCCATCATTTTCTCTATTTTCTCATTTTCTCTATACATCATTACTGTATTCTTAGGCACTAATTACATGTATATTAGATGTTCTTACAGATGTATCTCTATATTGTTATTTGTCCTGTATATGTTTTTTATTTTTTACTCACTCCATTTTTTTATTCTGAAAATTTTTTCTAGCCTACATTAAAGTTTATTAATTGATTCATTTACCATAAATCCACCCAGCGAGTCCCCTTTTTCACTAGCACTATTTTTTTTATTTTTACTATTTTTATTTTGTTCTTTTTTACATTTTCTGGTTATTTGAGAGTAATGCCAGTAGTATCTTTTATGTCATTAAATATATTATACATAATTATTTTTAAATTGATTCTTAATGACTTTATATTCTGGATGCTCCATTTTTTGCTATCTCTTGTTTTTCTATTTATTGTTATGTTTATGGTCACTTGCATTGCAAAGTAACATAATGAAGTATTCGAACATATCATCAGGATAAATGGTGAAATATTCTCTTTCTCTAATGAGATTTTATATTTGCTTCTAGTAAAGAGCCCAGATAATAGCAGTTTCAGAAACCTTAATCAAATTGTGTAGAGTAAGATGTTTTTAACCTAGCTTCCTTTCCTATCAAAGCATAAATTTGCCCTTTAGAATATTCACTGAATATATGTTCATTTACATGCGTATTCATTGTTGGTGTATTTTGAATTGTACTCTTTTTTCTCAATTTCTCATAAACTGAATAGCTCTGCTCAATGTCCCAGAGTCTTTATCACATATTCAGTTATTTAGTAGTTTCTTCAAGGGAAAAAGATACCCCAAGTGACAGACTCACTATTCTAGGTTCTCTTTTTCTTCTTGGCTCTTGATATCTCATAACTATCAGATGCCATCAAATTGTAGTTTGTGTGCAAAAACTATTTTCTAGAAGATTGAACAGTGCTTAATATTCCACTGATGCAAAAAAATCTAAATTACTTTTAAATCAAGAAAAATTGATTTGATGTGTTTAAAATCATAATAAATGCATTGGTATAATAGATAGCATTGATGAGTCTGTATTTCTGAAGTGTATAACACACTTAGCTTGGGAAAATTCAACCTAAATATTGAGTAGTGATTATTAGAGTTTGGGAAGGCCAGAGAGGAGAAGGCTGCATTTGGTTAGTGCATGTCATATATTTGTCTTGAAATATCACACTGAACTACATTAATATGTGTAATTTGTACATTTCATTTCATTGAAAAATACAAAAGGAAAAGGACATTCCACTCATTTCTATTTTCCTTTTAAGGTGCTTACATTTAACTTGAATTTTAATCTGAAAGTCTTATTTTATTAATATTCATTTTTCCATTGTTAAAATGCATCACAGTATGCTAAAACTTCCATCCAGGGACTACAAAAACAATTATGAATTGACATATGACATCATGACAGTCTTTTGCCATATATGAATTAGATATCAAATTCTAGTGGCTTTGAAATTCTTGTTACTTACTCAGAAAAACTTGACAATTTTCTCTACTCTCAATTGGTACAACACATATAATTGTACCAACTCAGTTGATGTGATGAACAAATGAATAGCTCTGATCAAATTTGCATATGAAGAGATAAAAGCAAGTATGTCATGATTACTCTTTAAAACAGTGATTAAAAAGAATTCTGATGCTGGATGAATTAAATTGTGAAAAGTACACCTCAGAATCTGAGAAAATACACTATTGTTCATGATACAGTCAGTGCAAATCAGCCTGATCATATAATGATTATTCATTACTAGTTTATAAAATGCCTGTTTGGAGGAAAAGAGAATAGCCTGTGGAAGCATAGGTAACAGCCATTTTCTCTATTTTTTATATATTGACTATTTTATTAAGTGTGGATGTCTGCAGTATATAATAAATACATTTGTACATATACATAGCACAATTTGATTCATTTTTATGACTTTTATAAAGTTTTTTTATTAATACACATTTGCAGCACATATATTTACATTCCTTGTAGGAATTTGGTACATGGTCATAACACATCTTAATTTTTTTTCATTCCTTTTCCTTTACCTCTCTCCTTCTATCTCTTGATCCCATTCCATTTGATAAAGATCTATCTCTGTACTTCCTATTATATATTTTATATGTATTATACATTTTATTTTTCTCTTTATTTATAATTAGGGTTTCTCATATAGAAGAAACCATAAGATGTTTAAACTTTTGTGTCTGATATATTTCACTTAACATTATGATCTCAAGGTGCATCCATTTTCCTATAAATGACTCATTTATTTTCCTCTATGGAAAAATAGTACTTTACTGTGTGTATATACCACCTTTGTTTTATCCATTTATCCTTTGGTGAAAATATAAGTTTCTCCAAAATTTAAGTAATGTGAATTATACTGCTATATACATGGATATGTGTGTTTCTCTGTAATATGATGTCTTTAACTCTACCAGAGAGATATATAGAAGGGGAATAGCTGGACCAAATAGAATTGCTAGTTTTAGTTTTTTGAAGAATCTCCATAATAACTTCCATAGTGGTTCTATCAGTTACTGTACTTTGCAACAATGCAGAAGTCTTTCTTTTTCCACACAGACTTGCGAGCGTTTGTGATTATTGATTTCTTGATCATGTCTCTTCTTTCTGTATTAAAATAGAATCTCAGTGCTGTTTTAATTTGAATTTATATAATGACTAGTGATCTTGAGCATTTCATCATGTATTTATTAGTCATTTGTGCTTCTTATTCTGTAAACTGGCTATACTTCTCACTTGCTCATTTTTTGGTTGGGTCTTTTATTATGGGATGTCTAATTTTTTTCAGTTCTTTGTATAGTCTAGATAACATTCCTGTGTCTGAAGAATACCTGGAAAAAATTTTCCTCATTCAACTTCTGGAAAGATGGTGGAACAGTAAGCAGCAGAGTAAACAGTCTCTCTGAGAGAAACAGTTCAGATGCTGGAATATAACATCATGGAGAAGACAAGAAGGAAGGAAGTGAGTCCCCTGGACCCATGAAGAATGTAAAATATGAATTGAAGCCCACAGAGAGAATTAAAAGAAGAATTTAAATGAAGAAGAAGGTGGTGGCTGACAGTGCCTTAGCCTGGAGCCAGACTCACCCTGTGAAGAGAGCTGTTGAGCCTGGGGAAATGTGGTCATGTTTGCAGCTGACTCCAGAGGTTTCTGCTGAGAGGTGCTGCAGTGAAAGAGAGTGGTGGATGTGGAGATTCGCGCTGGGCAGTGGTGAGTGCAGGGGACTCGATCCACTCACGGGAGAGAGTGATTGGCTGGGAGCCATTTTTGGAGTCAGGCAGGATAAGCCCTGGGCCAGGACTGCTTTGGGCTTCTTCCAGCAGCTCCATGTTGTGGGCGGGCCAGTGGAAGTTGCTTGGACTGAGTCCCACTCACATGCGTGTTCCAGACAACATTACATAGGCTCCTAACTAGCTTAGATTTCCAGGCCTTGACCAGTTCTGATCCCCTGCAAACTCTGGGTGGGCCAGTACCCAGCTCAGTGCAGAGGCATGGGTACCCACCATCTGATGCCTGTAGCCAGTACTGGCCAGAAAAGCCAAGCAATTTCACTTCAGAGAAATTGCGGTCAGTGCTAGAGGTGTCTGGGATCACACTACCCAGATGTGTGGAGAAAATCAGGAATATGCCAAAACAAAGAGGGAGAGGGCAATCTCTGTCATCCAACCCAAGCAGCACAAGTCCAGGAGAGGTAAACACAGAAGAGATTGGGAGTCGCACACCTGAAATGTCTGAAGTGATGTCAATTCAAGTGAAGAAACAACTTCATGAAACTACAAGAGAAATTAGAGCAGAAATTGTATCTGAGGCAAAAGAAGAAATGAAAAACATAAAAGAATTACTAAGCATCTCTAAAGAAGACACAGATAAAAAAATAGAGGAGCATAGGAAAATGAGGGAAACCATGAATGAACAATATAAGAGAGATTTAGAATGCATGAAAGAGATTCAAAGAGATATACAGGAAATGAAAAGCTGCAATGAAAGCTGGCAAACCACTTGAAAGAAACTGAAGACAGACGTTCAAACCTTGAAGACAGGTTTGCAGCTT
>RJWT010010772.1:10008-23968 GCA_004365215.1 Cuniculus paca | reverse complement strand
AGGGGATTTCCACCATATTACAAATTCTTCTGAACAAAGTGAGATTCTTCTGAACAAAGTGAGTACTTGATTTGAGTAAATTCTGAAAGGATTCTGAGCCAATTTCTTTTATCTCTGAAAATTCTTTTTAAAATTTTTATTATTGTTTACATTCCTTGTGGGAAGTTGGTACATGTACATAACACATTTTAATTCCCATGTTTATTTCCTTTCCTTCCTCTCTCTTCTCATTCTCCCTTCCCTCAATCTCTTAATCACTTTCCATTTTCTTATCATCTACACAAGCCTACTTTAAATTTGCAAAAACATTTCTCTATGACTTTTCTAGTTGTTTCTTCTAACTAATTATGAGAATGTCTCAGATGCTCTAGAGCAGTTCTTATCCAGTAGGGTTTTCTGTGATGAAGGAAGTCCTCATGTCCACTGTCCAGTAGCGATTTCATGTCACTATGACCCCTTAAAATGTGGCTTGTAGAACTGAGGAACTTATTAAAGTTTAAAAAATTAATTGATTTAATGTTAACTTCAAATAAGCACATATCACTGGTGGACACTATATGAGATAGCCCAGACCTAGAAAGTCCTTTTACTCTATGCTTTTTTTTTAAATTTTATTTTAAAGAGAATAAAACCAAACAAAACAAAGCCAATCAAAACAAAACAATGAAAATGATACAGGACTTCAAAACAAGATAATAGGATATCAACAATGGCTACCATGGCTATATTTTGTTATCTTCAAAATAGCTGCCCATACCATCAGATACAATAAAATCAAACAAAACAACACAGAATAAAACCAAACCAAACAAAACAATGAAAATGATACAGGACTTCAAAATAATAGGAAATTAACAATGACTACCATAACAGCTTTTGTTATCTTCAAATTATCTATCCATACCATCAGACATATGCATGTAAAATTAGCCAAAAAATACAAGAACTAAGTTTCTTCTTTACTTCACTTGTTATCTTTTCTGAAATTTCATGTGTGTGACTTCTAATTTCTATGATGTCTGTGTCTCCTGAACCTGTTTTGTGTGGACCGGCAGTCTGAGATTATACTTTGCTCCTCCATCTTGGTATTTTCCTGAGTTCCTCCAAATCAGCCCCTTCGTGCATCCCAGGTACTCCTGCATTGGCTGCCAGTCCCTCAGTGTAGTGGATTGGACTAAGCACCTGGGATCCTCTGATCCAGAGTTCCTGGAGTGGTGGAGAAGCATGGGACAGTGGTTCACTGATTCTCCCCTGATAGCGGTGGAACCCAGGGATACTCTACCACTGAGCTGCATATCAAGCCCTTTTAAATTTTGAGACATGGTTTCACTACATTGCCTAGGCTGGGCTTGGAATTAGGATCCTCCTATCTTAGCTTTCCCAGTGTTGCCATTACAGGCATGTGCTACCACATCTGGCTGATTTTGTTATTTTTGGAAAATCATCATAGAAAAGAATGTACAAACATTTGGGAATAGGTTTCCTGATATTTCTAAAAATTGGTAAAGCACTCACACTGGAAATTCAGATCTTGCTTCCCTTTGTTCTTAAGTAGAGTTGGTCTAATATTTATTGTTCATTCTCATTTCCTAGTCTGCATGGTAATCAACCACAACTTGATATATATCACAGGACATTGGATACCACATACCCATCTCACACATGGTCATGTGGACAAGTGTACCAGATTAAGTGAAAACCATTTCCTTGTCATCAAACTAGAATTTCTGAAATAGGCAACTCAACTCAGTCCTCAAGACTCCTTTTCAATTTTTAATCTGTAACTTATTTTATCAAAGAATATCTTGAGGTCATCTTATCTCTCTAATACAGAGACTTGATTGGTGTATTGCACTACTTGTGAATTGTTGGTCCTTATTGAGATTCTACACAGTATAATTCACCCTTTATATATTCTTAGCCACTAAATATTCACAGTTTGCTATGTTGTAGTTCTGGTGTTAAGAGTTTTCCTGTATCATCTTCTCACAATAACTCTGAAGACAGGCAATTGCTACTATTGTCCTTGTTCTCCAGAGGAGGAAACTGAGGTGACCCAGAGGGAAGCAGCACTGTTAAGGTTTGAACCCAGGCAGCTGGATACCAAAGGGTTCTCATCCTATTCTCTCATGATTCTATAATTTTATCAAAGCTGGGGGAAAGAGCTCATGTTTCCCCAGTGGTTGGAGTACTTCCTGTCTTTGAATGGACTTGACTCATTACATTGATGGTGTTTGCAAAACACTCTTGTTAATATTTGAATAGGCACTTTAAAAGAAAATAAAAATGTGAAAACAAATATATGCTTAAAGGCTGCCTCTCTTCCTGGAAGCAGTGCCCTGGAGGTAGCATGTTTTGAAAATGAGTCTCCAGTGAAGGGGCTGACATATCTTCACAGGTCTAATTTATTCTGAATTGTTCTCAATTGCTTTCTATTTGAGAAGATGGCAGTACTCCCAGTGATGCCAAAATAGGCCATACCATGGATGATTTCAAAAATAAAGTCATTAGATACAGAGGATTCAGCAGTGGAAAATTATGATAGCAGTAGTAGTAGTAGCTAACATTAATTAAATGCTTATTCTGTACTAGATATTTGTTCTTAGCAGGTTATGTGATTATTTACATATTTTACATTTTATCCTGGAAATATTTGTGAGAAACAAATGTTATTGTTTTATCCATGTTAGAGTTGAGAAAATAGAAGCACAGAGGACTTCAAGTAACCTGTCAAAGGTCAATCAACGTAATAAGGGGATTCAAACCCAGGTAGTCCATACACTGACTGGTCTTTTCCATGTTGACAATCCTTTGGGTAAAATGCTTTCTGTAAAGGACATGGAAAGCCTGCCTTTATATGGACTTGATTAGCAATCGTATTCACATTTCTTTTTCCTCAAAAGAGATTATCCAAAGAAAACAGGAGGAAAGGAAAATTACATATGAAGATTAATGTGTTTCATATGTCACAAACATGAGGACATAAAGAAACTTGGACTGTGAAAATTGTTGTGATTTGCTATATATAACAAAATGTTTTGAGTAACTAGAAGTGTGAATATTAATAGTCTTAAAATTTTTAAATAAAATAATTTCTTGTTTTTTACTGGAACACAGTTGACAGTAAAGGATAAACTGAGAAATTACTGTTTCCTATTAGGATTTTGGTACAATAGCCACTAAAAAGTTTCACTTAAACAGTGACCCTCATAGATATTATTTCATAATCCACTTTTTCAGCAACTTTCCATAGTTGCATAAAAAGGTTTAAAAACTTCTAGGAATGAAACACTAGGTATAATAATTTTTGATACAATATAAACATTCTGATACATTTCACTGAAGACTTCTTTAGACTACAGATAGACTTAGAGTGTTTCAGATATTTTATTTTTTTTTATTTTTCATGACCTCAGCAGAAAAATTCTACATCAGTAGACACACAGAGAGCACCCTAATTAAAAGTGCATTTTCCTACATTTAACAGTATTTAATCTTCCAAGTAAAGGCATTCAGAGGGTTATGTATTTTGTATTAGTAATATTCATTTTCCTACAGCTGAGGAAAATGTTGCAGGGCCAAGCTACATTTTGGGTAGACAGATGATTTGAATTAATGGATTCAATGTGACCGTTTCAGTATCATGAACTCTACCAAGGTAGACAAAACTAACATATTATTTAACAAAACCTTCAATTTTACTCTCACATGAATAGAATCCTGAATGAAAATAAAGCAGCATAAAGTATTTATTTTATGAAAACAGAAGCTGGAATTATGACAGACTCAATAGCAATAGAAGCACAAGATCCTGAAGGTATTTCACCACCAGTGAATCAAAAACCCTGGGTTAGGTTTAGAAAATATAAGTTCAGCTGTGTAAGCAAGTCATACATTAACTTAGTTTTAGCCTACAAATTAGGAACAGTAATAACCTTTCAACTGTTGTCATTAGATGCATATGGAAAACAAGTCTCTGGGCAGATAAGTGTTTTGCCAATTAAAATATACAAAAAATAATTACATTTTATATCCAAAGAAGAACAAGGCCAGTATCTATGGGTTCCAGCAAAATCTTTACATATAAGAGGTGGAAGGGGAAGGAACCATACCTTCTTTAACTCAGGGTGTTTCTCAAATCAGTACCTGCCCTTAACTTGACACCTAAAGATGCTCACCTTACATAATCTCTCTCCTCTTCTACCTTTGAGTCTCTTCATTCCCCATTTCTGCCTTCTCCTTCTCCCTTTTCATTTTCCTGTCCTTCTCTTTGTCCTCACATTCTCCTAAAAGTCAAATGAAAATAAAACCCCAGCAATTTATGAAATGGTTGGAAGGACCATCGGTTGGGAAAGGTAATGTGCTTACTGAAGAACAAAGTTGATGTTGAAGCATTTTTCTTTTATAATGTGAAATCTCAAAATCTGAAATAAAATCAAGAGTAGATTAAAATTTAAAGATATTAAGAGCAAACTAAATCAACCAACTCAACAAATGCATGATTTTTGAAACACCTCTTTTCTCCTGCAATGAAAATGTCTACTTTGACTTCTGGTAGAATTCAGTACTCAAACTGCCAACCAGTGTTCTTGTCCATCATCATAAAATCAATGTAATTATGAAAATTATGTCCACCTTATTGAGTTTTTTCCAAGAACATTGAATAGTTGCACATTGATGTATGTGATAATCTGTTTCTCATTGTCCTTATTCAATTCAGCAGTTAATAAATACCAGATTCTTAGTAATATCCATACTTTCCAACTGTTAAGAGAGACATATGACACTGATTCCCCTCAACCTCTCTCCTATGGCAGAGATGAACCCTCCTATAAAGTTGCTACATATTCATATTTTTAAAGCAAACGCAAAAGTATTCATCCCTCCTGAGGCAGGTAGGGTGAAGTTTCAACTTGACTGGCTTTGGAATCTGCCTCTGTGGTGGGTGGAATACACTTCTCCTATGTCTGGATGGGTCATAGAGGACAGCCTAGGAGTACCTCCCCACTTCTCCTCCAGCACTATTGCTCTGCTCTACTTCCTGGCTGCCACGAACTAAGCAGCTTTGCTCTGGCTTGGCCTTTTAGCCGAAATGTTTCTGTCTTGGAGAGAGCAGATCATGGGTTGAAATTGAGGGCAAATTAAACCTCTGCTTCTTTAAATTTTGGGTGTTACATATTGGGTTTCAGCGATGATAAAACTAATACACCATCTATTCTAAAACGTCAGTGAAATTCTAGTTTTCTGTCTACATAGGAATTCCAACTATGCCCTTCCCAAAAATATGTCCATAACCATCTTCTAATGATATGGAGAATTTAACGATCTGGTCACATTAGAGTAACATAATTAGTTCATTTATGCATCAAGTGTAGGACATTGCTATTATCTATACAAAATACTATACTGATTCTTACATCATGTTCATAAAGGAATGGGAATATCGTTAAACTAAATACAATCCACTTAAATTTTATTCTTCTGGTTTAAACAATGCAAATGCCCCTAATGCTCATTTAGATGTCAACTGAATGTAAATCTCTTCTTGCTGTAGCTATCTAACTCTAGTGTATGACTTTTGATTGCAGGACTCCTAGCCAACTACTTGGAGTCTGTATGTATTATTTGGGTGGCTAATTCTCTATAAGTATAGATGAAAATAAACACATACATACAGACATGCAGAGTCTAGGCTAAATTATGTTAAAGCAAGTCACAGGCAACAAAGAACAAATCAGTCAAATGACACAGTGATTCAAATAAAGTATCCTAAAATCTCACAGACATCTTAAGTGCTGCCATTTATATCTTCATGTTTTTCTTTTGAAGAGTCTGTTTTGCTGTCCACCAGTAATTATTTACATGGAAGTCTTGAATTCACATTTTAGACATCGTATTTCAGAATATGATTGTTTAACAAACTAGTAAAGCAATTCCCATAATTTACCAAATGAATTTCAGCTGAATTCTAATCAGTTTATCATGTTACAATAGTATATAAAATAGTTTAAAAAGCACAAATTAAATAAAACATGAATATTTTGGAAGAAACTACTTAGGTCATTCATTTTTGACTCTAGCATTTGAAAGAACAGAGAAACTTCTGAGCAAGAAATATTTGGGAGGGAAATAGTTTAGTGTCTTACTAAATCATATTATTTTTCTACCATATAAACAAATTAAATGATTAATATCTTTTCCAATTTGATTGATAATGTATTTGTGATGTTTTTATGACAAGATTATGCATTTAGAGTAACTATGAGTATAATGTAGATAAAAGCTTTAAATTTTTAAATTTTATTTTTAAAATAGAATTACACCTGAATTTCACTTTCAGTGTCCCACTATCTAGTTCTATTCCATTAAGGATTTTCTAAGGTTATGCTGACTGTTAAGAAATTTTCAATAAATATAAATGACAATCTATATTTATTGGATATGAGTAAATACAGGTTTGTCCATTTTTATTTTATACCTCCTTTCCCTCAAAACAATTTTTATGAGATTATATTCATAGTTTACAGGTTAGAAAATTTAAGCTTGAGTAACTGTGTAAAGCCACGCAGCTAGTAACTGGGAGATCTTATATTAGAACCTACAAATGTTCTCAGAATCTGAAAACTTTAAAGCTAATTTATACTGGCTTCGATATATATTAAAGCAGATTTTCAAGCAAAGCATTCTGTTTTTACTAAATACTGAAAATAACTAATAATTTAAAGGATTGGAAAGATTAAATTCATTTAAATGAGACAATAATACTATACAAATTCACCTGGTAGGTGAAAAGATGATTTTGCAATCTGGAAAAAAAATAGCATTTATTTTTATTTCATTGTTTTCTCCTAGTTTGCTTTTTTAGATGCAGATGAATGAGATCAAAATTTTTATGTAGTCTTGAGTTCAACAGGTGAAGCATTTCAATGACCTTGTGTAATTAATACTTGCAACTACTTTATAATGATTCAACAAGTGAGAAACTTAGATTCTTATAGTTTTGGGAGGCTCTACAACTAACTGACCATTACCTCTGAGCATTTTGTTTGTATGTTTTACACAGAACTGCGCCAATTTTTTCTGTGGGTGTTAAAAGTTAAATCAGGGCAGCCAAGATATGCACACTCAGCTGGAGTAAGCAATAAGCTTATTCAGCAGGTGGCACTCTTTCCCTCTATCTATAAATGTTAAGACAAAGCCTTAAGATAATATTGGGGAAGCTGCTATTGGTGCCATTTTTCAGGAAAAATGTAGGGCAGATAACAAGGCCACTGTTTAATATGCAGAATTTCTTTTCCTTTAAGAGATTGTTAAATTTGAAAAAATATGACATTTACAAAATTGTTTTTCTAATCTGACATTCTACTTCTCTCTAGTTTACAATACCATAGAGAATGAGTAAATTGTAACTCCAAATAGTGATGTTATTAAATACTTAATAAAATATATTGGAAGAGTAGTGTATAGGCAGATTAACAATTTCAATAGAATCAGTTTCTCAAATAAGAACTAAGCTATTTTCTTTCTAGTGCCTATTATTTCATGTATCTCTAATGGTCATATTTCTTTTTCTTTTTCTTATTTTTTTTTTGTACCAGGGATTGAACTTATGACCTTGCGCTTGCCAAGCAGGTCATGGGGATATAGCTTGCTGTGCTATTGAGCTATACTCCAGCCCCAAGTGGTCATGTTTCTGTGTTGATTTGTACAGTTGCATAAGAATTCTATCTTTGGTAATACACAATCACTATGATGAATAAGCTTGCTGTCCCCTAGGGCCCAGGTAAATGCTTCCTATGTGGCATTTATTTTTTGATATCTTGCGTGTCAGTAGATTTTAAGATGCTACATACATGTGGTAGCTATTTGACCAGCAGCATCAGTTTGTTAGAAGTATTAATATGGACCTCCACCCAAGACTTTCTGAATTTCTGTGGTTGGGGCTCAGGAATGTGTATCAGTAAGCATTCCAACTGATTCTTAAGTATGATAGAGGTTGAAAGAACTGTAACTGAAAATTTTGATGATGCCAGTTAGCATTAATTGGTAAAACGCACTAGGGTAGAAACACACTTCTCTGTGGGATACTGGACCTTTACTGTCTCTATTTTCATTTGAGGGTCAAGACTAACCTGTGATGCTTAAAATGTTTCTGCTACCTATTTTTTCAGTGAATGAATATGTGAATCATTTCTGTTTCACTGACCTCCTAAGTAGATCAATGACTTAGGCATAAAATAAGGACTCTTGTCATGCTGTGATTATGAAAAATTTTCTTTTTTTGGTAAGACATTCTATCTTAAATTCCTTAGAATGTACATGTAGGATAAATTTAGAATATATCAATAATCTACAAAAGGCAATAGACATTGCTTCTCATTTGTGAGAATAAAATTAAACCACTACATTTATTTGCCAAGTCCAGCATAACCAAATGAGCTCATCAGAATGACAGTTTCACTGGATAATGAGTACTTTTGATGATTTTAAAAGATTATATATTTTGCTCAGTCCTTCAAGTATAAAATTAGTTTAGTCATAATAGTAATGTATGGACAAACATTATTCTTTTGCTTAAGATTAAATTGAATCAGCAATATCACTTTATTAAGCAGCTAATAGGTCCGTGGTATACTTATTATGAAGAAAGCAGTTTAAGCTTATTTCTTCTCCTGAAACAGAACTCCTACTTGTAACATTGAATAAAACACTCTCCAAATTTTTGAACATTTTCATCTTGAAATAAAAGGTCTTGGAATCTTTCCAGTGAAACGTAGGCTTATGAAATGGTGAATAACTAGAAGAAAAAAATATGTGAATATGTAGCTAGAAACATATAGAAATCTTATTTTATACCCTGATAAAAAAGAATGTGTGCTCATGCAGATTTTGAATATAAATTAAGCCTATCAGGTATACATAGACTAGTATTTTATTACATGTACCCTGATAGTATATTGGAAGATATAAAGAGTATCATTTTACAGAACACATATTGAAATGTCACATACAAAATTTTAGAGAGGAGAAATGGTAATATATGCACATTTTTTTCCAATACTACATATGCATAATTTCTGTCTTGAATAGCAATATACTATGTCTTAATGTAAAACTAGTAAGAAGCGATATGGTAAAAGTCCTGTTGATAAGACTATGCAACATGACTTTTTGAAGAATTAATTTAAAAATCATAAAAAAACTAAATTTGTAAATGACATATTTGTTGGTTGTTAGTAAATGAAAAATGAAAAGAATCAGAAAATGAAGAGGTCAAAAAGTTTAAGACAGAGCTGGGGATTTAGCTCAATGGTGTAGGCACCTGCGTGGTAAGTGCAAGGTCGTGAGTTCGATTCCCAGTAAAAAAAAAAAAAAAGACAGCATTAATAGCATAATTGTTAACACAGCACGCTCCAGAATTTCAGAAATTCTAACACATCTTGTTCAAAATGTTGTGGACAAGTTTTTAATGAACATACGAAATAGTCTGCAAAAACCCCAGCAATATGCCAATTTTTGTTTATAGATACCAAATATTAGTTACATTATACAGCACATTTGGAAGTTTACTGGTGAAAATTCTTTAGTTGTATTGTGTGAAAATGGAAGTCAATGAAAATATGAATAATTTGCTAAAGGGAGTGACAAATATTTAGTTCATATTTTATTAGAACTGTGCATTTTATAACCTACTGAGGTAGATGAGATATGAATACTAAAATTCAAATCCATGAGAATTTTAAAACAGTTCACCTTATGGTTCAATTAATTATTCCTACAATACCCATAATAGTATTTAATGAAATATTTTATAGTTATGAACAGTCCTCTTGTGGGCATGAGGACACATTTCTCTTTGGTGCAGAACTATGAGTGGATATTCCACATCAAAATACAAAGTCAAATTATTCTATAGAGTTGTACCAATTTACTACTTCTAGCAATAGAACAGCTAATCATTAATATTCATCCATAGCAATATAGTGCTCATCAAGTGCAATCTGCCTTGATTTGCACCTCAATGACTATTAATGGGATAGGGGCTGTTTTCGTGTGCTACCTCATCACTCATATTTATGTCCTTCTGTGTTTTCCACTTGTGCTGGTGACATTTGCCCATTTCCCTATCAGCTTTTATTTTCCTTACTGACTAGGAGGCCTTTATATATTCAGTCCTCTGTTGCTGAGATGTGTTGTAAATATCTTCTCTCAATTGTTAAATATATCATGCTTTTGATTGAGTATGGTATATTTTAATAGAGTAATATATTTTCAGATCTGTATTAGTTATCCTTCTTGTTATGAAGATGAAATACCCAACACCCAAAATTAAAGGAAGAAAAGTTTATTTAGTTCATGGTTTTTAGGGGTTTCAGTTCATCATTAGCTGGCTCCAAGGCAGCATGGCATGGCAGACAGGCATCACAGAGGAGAAACAGTTCATGATAGGAATAAGGTAGAACAGCAACAAGGAATGACCACATCCTTCTTTCTATCCTTTAAATATTATCCAAGGTACTTAGGGTAGGTAGCACTCATACCTTTAATTCTAGTGCCATAAATCCTAGCATTGCACTGTGAATCAATTCCAGCATCACATACTCTAGATTCAGCTACCTGTTAAAAATTCTCACCTATGACTGCATGAGACTTTGCAGGGCCATGTAGACACAAGCCATAACAATATCCATGTTTTTTTTTCTTTGTGTATCATTCAGGGAATCTTTCCCTAGATCAAGGTCATCAAGATTTTTCTTTGTTTTCTTTTTTGTTTAAAAATATTTACCAGTACAATTTAGATATAATGATTGCATTCATTATAGGGAATTTGTATCTGTACATGATAAATCCTGGCTCCTCTTTTTTTTTCTCATTCCCATTCCCTCCTTTCAAACCCCTTTCCCTTTCTCATTTAGAAAGCTCTTTTCATTTTATTCCATGTGTTGTGTTTGCATTATCATTTAGTTGTATATACTGTTTAATTTCTTCTTTAATTTTATCCATGACCTATTGGTTGTTCAGAAGGGTGTTACTTAATTTGCATATAGAATTTTTGTGGGGTTTTTTTGCCAATGATTTCCAATTTCATTGCATTATGGTTAGGTAACATGCATGGGATAATTTCAATTCCTTTGCATTTACTTAAACATGTTGTATGGGCTAGCATGTGGTCTATTTCGGAGAATATCCTTCTGTTATTGTGTATTCCTCTGTATAACTGAGAAGAATGTGTATTCTGAAGTTGTGGGTGGAATATTCTTTAAACATCTCCTAAATTCATTTGTTCACAGGTTTAGTTTAGTGTGGATATTTCTTTATTGAATTTTTGTCTAGTTGATCTATCTATTTGTGACAGTGGGGTGTTAAGATCCCTCATTACAATTGTGTTAGTGCTCATTTGATTTTTCATGTCCATAATTATTTGTTTTATTTAGTTGAGTGCTCCTGTATTTGGTGCACATGCATTTATGATTTTTATGTCTTCTTTTTGGAGTTTTCCCTTAACAAGAATGTTGTGAACTTCTCTATTTCTTTTTATCAGTCTTGGCTTGAGTTCATATTATCTGCAAATAGAATACCTACCCCTGCTTTTTACCAGCTTCCTGTTGCATAGAATATTGTTGTCCATCCTTTGACTTTCAGTATATGAATTTCTTTCTGAGTTAAATGTTTCTCATATACAGCATAGTGTTGGTGCTTTTTTTCATTCTACCAGTTCATTTCTTTGGATTGAAGAGAGAACATTCACATTGATGGTTATAACTGACATGTATTGCTTTGTCCTTGTCATATTATTTCCTCTGTTGCATACTTTTCTTTCTCCTCTGTTTAATTACTTGCTCAACCTAGTGGCTTCTTTCTACTGGGGCTTTTGGATTTGTGCCCATTGTTATCTTCTCTACAATATCTTTCAGAACACATTGTAGAGCTTGTTTGGTGGTTATGAATCTCTTCAGCTGTTGTCATGAAAGTATCTTATTTCCCCATTAATTCTGAAAGACAGTTTTTCAAGAGACACCAACCTGGGTTGGAAGTTAGTTTCTTTCATGCCTGGGAATACTTCACTAGAAGCTCTTCTTAATTTAAGAGCTTGTGTTAAGAAGTATGTGTAATTCTGATGGGCTTTCCTTTATAGGTGCTGTTTCTTTTCTCTAATAGCTTTTAATATGCTGTTCTTGTGGTGAATTTATGGCATCTTGATTATTATATACTTTGGTGTAGACATATTTTGGTTATGGATAATTGGAGCTCTATAAACCTCACTTATCTGTATATCAAATTCTTTTTTTTATGCTTGGAAATTTTTCTGCAATTACTTCTGTGAACAATTTTTTAAGTCATTTGTGCAGACTTCTGCTTTTTCGTTGATTTTATGCTATTCTTTTCATCATCTTGAAGTTTTTGGATTGTTTTTTCATAATTTTCTGTTACTTTTAAGTGATTTTTATTTTCTTGATTGCTAATCACAATCCTGTCTTCTAGGTCCAAAATTCTGTCTTCACTTTTGTTCATATGGTTTTGCAAACTTTCAATGGATTTTTAATGTCCTGGATATCTGTTTGAATCTGTTTCATGAATTTCATTTCTTCTCTATGTTGGGCATTCATAGCTTCCATAATTTTCCTATATTCCTCTATTTTTTAAATCTATGTCTACCCTAGACTTGCTGGTTAAGTCCTTCAATGTGGTCATCATCTCTTTTTTTTTTAATGTGGTAGAGTAGTTCTGATCTGATTTCCTCTATAGTCTCATGCACTATTTCTGCTGTTATCGTTTTAGAAATTTCAATGAGTGGCCTGCATTTCTAGGTCATGCTTGATGCTATTGTTATTGCTAATTGTAATACTTTACCCAGGATGTCATACTTGTCATAATCACGTTTTTCATTTTCTGCTGCTATCATTTTAGAAATTTCAAATGAGTGGCCTCCATTTTCCTATAATTCATTGTCCCTTGGACCTGCCTTGGGTGGGCTGGAGATCTATGTTGGGTTTTCCTTCTGCATCTTGTCATTTTCTATAATTTAATTTAATTTAATCTCTATTTTATTTTCTGTATTGAAGTCTGTAAATTTCTTGCAGTAGGTAGATTTATCACTAGTATTGAGGTATCCCTAGCAATTGTCTGTTCTTCAGAGGTGTCTTCCATATATAGGACATTCTTGATTTTTTGTGTCTGTCCAAGATCCTACCTTCCCAATTTATTAAAGATGAGATATTGATATCTATTTGTTTCAGCATCTGTTCCTTTGGTACTGGACTGTGGTGATGGTTCTCACCCCAGACAACCACGCTGTTGTTATGGAAAAGAGAACAAGTGATTATGACAAGTATGACATCCAGAGTAAAGTATTACAATTATCAATAACTATAGCATCAAGTATGACCTAGAGACTGACAGACTGTGGTAACTCCTGATTTGGTATGTTTATCCATAGAGGCAAGATCTACAGTTACATAAAAAGCCCACAACATAAATCAGAAACTTGTATGACATTAGTTTCCCCCTAGTACAGTGATTTTACTCTGTGGTTGGGAAACTTAAGATGAACAGGGGACAAAACAGAGGGATAGATAAAGAGAAATATTGTTGAAACAAGGCTGGAGGACCAAGGATGATCACAGAAGCTTTGGGAAACTGGAGAAGAGGGCAGGAGCAAAAGAATGAAGGAGAAAGTAAAAGTTTATTGACGATATGTGAGAAAATAGGAGCAGCTCTTTTGAAAAATGGGACACTACGGTAGCCATCGCTGGTTTCTTCTTGGCCAACGTGATTGCCTGTAGTGCTCTTTTGTTTTTATCTGGTTATGTATTGCTTTGTTTTGTTTGAGTTTATTGTCTGTAAATGTATGAACAACCATTTTGAGGAAAGCAAGAGACACTGGGGTAACCATAGTTAATCTCCTGTTGTTATGTTTTGAAGACCTGTGTAGCTTTCTGTGTTCTGTTTTGAAATGCTG
>RJWT010010771.1:0-23865 GCA_004365215.1 Cuniculus paca | reverse complement strand
CAAAGCACCCAGAAAACAGCAGTTTTGTTACTGTTGTGGTGTCTGGCATCATTTTTCTTATTAGCTTCTTAATCGTTATCTGCAAAGAAAACCTTCTAGAGTAAGTGATGTGAATGTTTAACTTTAGAAAGCACATAGTAGTTTATTTAAAAGATCACAAAGTTGTGGGTGGTGCCACACACCTGTAATCCCAGGCACTCTGGGAGGCTGAGACAGGAGGATCACAAGATTGAGCGCAGCCTGGGTTAACTTAGCAACTTAGTGAAATCCTGTCTCAAGGAAAGAAAAGAAAAGAAAATAATTTTAAAAAAAAAAAGAGAGAGAGAGAAAAGACCTGGGGATATACCTCAGTGATATAAAAGCCCTGGGTCCAATCCCAGTACTGCAAAAATAAGTAATACAAAGTAAGCAGGCATACAATTTCTAATCTGAAACTTGAACAATTTTGGAATAAGGATTGGACAGATGTTTTAAAAGCTGATACTCTCTAAGTTTTAGTAACAAACACAGAAATAAAAGAAAGCCCTCTTACAGATCCCCAGAGTCTACCTGGTTTCCTGTGAAAGCTGCTTCCTTTCAGAAA
Organism: Cuniculus paca; assembly: GCA_004365215.1. Classification (NCBI taxonomy): domain Eukaryota; kingdom Metazoa; phylum Chordata; class Mammalia; order Rodentia; family Cuniculidae; genus Cuniculus; species Cuniculus paca. The sequence goes on along the minus strand of RJWT010010771.1, from coordinate 23,282 downwards.
GGGTGTGACATTTGACACTGAGGTTCACATAGGTGAAGCGCATGCCCCATGTCAGCTCTTCTGGGTGTACAACAGAGAACTCAAGTCCCTGAAATCAAAACACCAACTAAACGAAGCACCTGTCAGAAAGCTACTTGGGGCTTTCACAAAATGCTTCAAAGCTGGCCAGGAAAACCCTAGCACCCCCACCTGATGCTAACAGTCAGAATGAGAATTACAGAGCAGTCCCAGGCAGTGTCGGCACAGGGGGCTGCAGGCCGGATGTCACTGCAGCTGCTACTTTGCTTGGAACAACTCTTTTTGATGCACAAAAGATAAACCTGTTAAAGAACAGCAGACAAATCCAGAGAAGTCCAAACTGTTTCAGCCCTGTGCTCCTGGCAGAGACGGCTGCTGCTCCAAGAAACACAAGAAACACGGACTCTGTGACCTTCCCAAAGGCTTGGGCTGCCACAGATAAGACTGAGCAGAACGGCCCGAAACGGGAGACCCAGCAGCTGACTCCTAGTGAACAGAAGGAACTCAGAATTTAAAGCTTTCCAACGAAAAAGAATTTGGAAAAGCCCCACAAAGTTTTAGGATAAAGATTGGAGTTTTAAATGTAAGCCTTTGGTTGTTATAAATTAGTCCCAATGGAATTACGTAAGATTACAATTTAAAGACTGATGAGAATTAAGAAATATACTAAACTATACTCTGAGCTACTAGTGAAATCCTACTAATTCAATGTTAAGTTTCAGTTGTTCTTGTATTACTCTAAGAAAGCAAGCTCTCAAGTCAGAATCCTTCTAATTTTAATACTTTACTTTAGAAACAAAGTTGATAAAAGACAAGATTCCTAGACTCCACCCAATAGAGTTCTGGTGATAAGCTACCCAAATGAGTTAATTACAGTTTGACTCACAAAGAACTCCTAAGGCAGAGGCACACGCTTATTCAAATTACTTAGAAGAAATGTTTTCAGGTAGCTTCAAGCCATTTAGTGGCATTCACTTATGTACAAACATTTGCTGCACTAATTACAATTAGTTCTTATAATAGCAATCCCACTGGGACAGTTCAAACAATAAGCTGGGGTTGAAGCTGTTTTTTCCTCTAGAACAAAGGTTTGTAAACCCCAAACTCAAATAAGAAAGAACCTTGGAGACAAATACAGTACTTCTCACAGTACACGGTACCCGACAGACTGATCTGTAGCTACCTGCGTGTGAGCATCTGCATGCGGAGGTGCACAGCACCCCCTCCCCACGGATGGAAGGAGTCCACACCCTAAAGGGACACATGGGATGCACGGAGCACAGTCCTCTCTCTTCAGGTACACAGGGTTAGGTTTGCTGCCATGAACATCGTATTAAAGATCTTTTCAGGATCAGCTACCTACAGAGATTCTAGGCCTAGGACACCTGGGGCACCTCTGGTGCCTTTGGTTCACAAACCTAACCACTTCTTCCTATTTTCGTTGATCTCAAATTTCTTGTAATTTACAGAATTATCCCTAATCCTTTTTTTTTTTTTTTGTTCCCTGTCAACATAAAGAGTCATCAAAAGTAATTTAGGGAGCTGAACTTTTTGATGGTTAGAGAAATCCACTATTGCATCAAATTCTGTATTTTTGTTTTTTACAGTACCTGATTAAATCTGTGAGGATCAGATGGGATAGGTGGGTAAGTTAGCTACAGTATATCATGTGCCACCGTAGGAAGATACTTAACTTTTAAGGGGATTTCTTGGGGAAATTAAAATGAACAACTGAACATCCAGGCCAAGTGTGAGAACAGAATCAGCTATGATGTTCCTGACACTCAGTTCACACAGCCGGCTCACCGACATGGGCGTTACACCAGCAAGCAGCTTAGCCTTCTTGGTGTCAGTGTAGGTGTGTTGTACAGTTCCCACCTGGACCGTGTGAACAGAATTATATCTTCAGAAACAAAGAGGAAAACGCCAAACTCTCTGGCCTTGGCTGCTGCAAAGGCAAGCCTCTGCCAGCCTATTTTAAGAAACCTAAGAGTGAGTAACAGTGGTTCCCTCCCCAGGGCTGACGCCTCTCAGCTGGCAAAGCCTGCCAGGGTACAGCCACCTGGCCTGAGGTCAGCTCCCATTCTGGGGGCAGAGAAGGTCCAAGAAACTGCCGGCCCCTCTATGGATCTGGGCAGCTCTGAATACTCCCTACCACAGGCCACCTCCCTCTGTCCAGCCAGCCATGCCTCCGCACTTCCTGTAAGCCTCCTGGTGCCAATCCTGGGGACCTGCTACAGTAGCACTTGGGAGCAGGGTGCTTCCCCAAGGAGCTGTCAGCTCCTCACAGGCAATACCCCCAAGGCCCCTGAGTGGTAACCATCATGGCTTATACCCCACTTCGTCCTCAGCATCTCACCACAAGTCAGTGTAATGTCTTTGATCATTTCTAGGCCTCCAAATGGTTACCTGGCCTGAGTGAATTCCTTCATGAGGCAACAATTATTCTGTGTGTTGTAGGGTGGGGCGGGGCGGTGGTGGTGGTAATGTGTGTTCCAGTGACAAAACTATACAGATTTTAACAGTTTGACTCTAAGCCAATTTCCCCTAAAATATCTGCTATTTTTAATGTGGAACTTTGCAAAGATAACATTTTACCTAAATACATAAATCGTGTTAGAGCAGAAACATCCATATTTGACATTTTAATTATACTTTCTATCTGACTTTAGAACTTCAGAAAAGACTACAATATTGGTGACTGTCTTTCTTATGACCCTGTAAGTTATACGACAGCAGGAACTATGTAAGTGGTAAAGAGCCACAAGAGAGAAATTAATGGCCAAAGTGGGCCCAGCAGGGATGGGAAAGCATGTTACAGAAGGGTGCAACACAGAGCGCCTTTAACACTTACCAGGCCAGGAGGACCAAATACTGCAAGTTTTGGCTGGTTGAAATGACACCTGCCACTGGGGACAGTCAGCACATTCACAAATGCATTGCCCAAGTGACACTTGCAGTAAACTGTTAAGTGGTTAAAAGTTGGAAGGTACTGTACTAAAGGGTACTATGATGACGAACTCTACAAAATTCAAAATACTAGAAATTCTGTAAGACAACTCACATAGTCTTCAACAATAAACTCCAAAGAAAAGAGAGAAGGAATTGAGCTACAGGTTAAAAAGCAGCAGTGGTGCACATGTGTACTTCCAGCACAGGGGAGGCTGAGAAGGCAGGCTGCCTTGAGTTCAAAGCCAGCCTGGGCTACACAGCCAGCTCCAGGCCAGGCTGGGCTAAACAATAAGACCATGTCTCAGTCAAGTCAGTCAGTCAATCAATCAATCAATCAATAGGTCCAAAAAATACTACCAGTAATTGCAACATGCAGCCCATCTTAGGGCACTGATTTGATACATATGCAAACTAAAATATTATGAGATGACCAGGCAAATTCGAATGCTATGTTTGATGATACTGAGGAATTCGCCTTTTTAGACTGTGACAATATGTATTTCAGAGTCCTTATCTTTTAGACATATATACTCAATATAGATGCAAAATGCTACAATGCCTGCGGTCGCTTCACTGGTAAGGAGAGTGAGCAGTATAGTTGGAAGCTACAGCCAACAGGTACGCAGAGACTCAGTTGTGAGTGCCTGGCATGCAGTTAGCAGCCCAAGTGAATGCAGCCACCATGCTAACGCCCATCACCATGACGGAAACACACCCATGGACTCCCGTAGGAGAAGCAAAGCTGGGGAAGCCAGCCCAGCAGAAAGGTGACCATGGCGCGCTGACTCAGACAGGAACAGAGGAGCATGGAGCAGTGTGTTTCCCTTATGAGATCATACGCTGGCCTCCAGCAACCACTACTAATGTTAGAACAGGGTTTTTCCCTGAAAGAGTCATAATTCCTCTCCCCAGCAAAACAGGAACTGACCCTAACAGGAATATTATGTAATTCTAGGGGACTGAGGAGACTGGGAAAAGCGCCACAGGATGAAGGTGGAGGTGGAGATGGAAAAGCAGAGCCTCTGGAGGGGAATGGGGGCTAAACCTAGCCCCCACGTCCTCCTGCCCCTCCAGCCCCTTGGGCTTCTTTCCCAGGACACAGGGTGAGGAATCTGACTCTCACAGCTGACAGGGTAACTGGAACCCTGGTCACGAGGAGAACAGCAAGCCTCTGAGGGCTGGGAGCAGGGCGAGCTGCCCTCCTCCCTCCTCCCACCGCTCTGCTGAGTGTAACTGACAGCTAAGAGTTGCATGTATTTAAGGAGCACAACATGATGGCCTGACGCACGAAAGCGCTGTGAAACCATTATCACCATCAAGCTCATTAGTGCCCTCAGCACCCCACGACGTCATGTGCGTGCGTGTGCGCACATGGTGAGAACATGTCTGTAACACATTCTTATTTGCCACCCACTGGACTGTGGCCTCCAGCACTTAGCTCACGAGGGCATGTAGGAGGCTCTGACCAATAGGGAGCTCCCTTTCACTGTGGAGGGCACTTAGGCAGAAGGGCACTTAGGGCAACAAGGCAACACGTGTCACAGGCTCCGGGGCAGGGCCAAAAAAGCAAGCTCCCAAAGAGAGAGGAGGTGGTCAGGACAGCTGCCTCAAAGCCCTGCTCTGGACAGGCAGGGAGGTACACACAACGCAACACATCACCACCACACCCACAGCCGTCCTCCTGCCAGGTAGCACCTATGGCTACCTCTGCTCTCTGCACCAAGGGTTTTCTTCCTTCTGCCTAAGGTGAACCTAGCTCATCATTTACAAGAGTGAATGAACACTTACACTTTCATAATGACAAGTCATTGAAATTACAACACACATGTAAAGAACTCCTGCACGCCAAAATCAGTGTGCTCTCCTCACTAGCCCCACCACATCTAGGAGGTCGGACTGCTGTCTTACCGTCTGGCAGCTGCCACCCCTTGTCTCTGTTCCCTTCTTTCCTTTCCAGAGTGTCTAATGCCTCTCTCAGGGCTCTTCCGCCACTGAGCTCTACGCTGCGTCTGCAGAGAGCTGACAAGGCCATGAGGAAGTGCGGGACAGGAAAGGAGCTGGAGGGATGAACGAGGCCCATCAGAAGGCAGGGTTTTGGTGGACACGGATGAGGACACAAAAAGGAAACACCTCACAGCACCAGTTGAAGTGTGAAATAAATACACAAACACATTAAGAAAGAAAGAAAGATAGCAGCAATAAAATGATTGGCAAGCAAAGGCACAGCGAGAGGGAACAAAGCAAGAACCTGGCTGTGAAGTAGGCCCAGGACGACAGACAGGCTGCCAGGCACACCTGGGCCCTGCCTAGCGTGCCTCCCCGAGAGAGCCTCCACCCCTGACCCGTGGAGCTGCCCCGCTCTCTCCAGCCACAACTGTGCCACAACTCTGGCCCTGGCTTCCTTCCACTGCCTTTCTGGGCTTCCTTTGCCTAGATTACATTTCACCTTGCCCTTCCCTTTCTCATTCTTGTTCTCTTATCTCCCATCCTACAACACAAAAATAATCATGCTCTTCCTGCACTCCAAACCCGTTTGGAGCTCTTGACAACGGCAGAGAGTAATAATCCTGAGCCCCCAGCATATGCCTAATAATGAAAACCTCTCCTTTTTTGGAGCCTAGGCTCAGCCTAAAAGTCAGAACCAATACGCAAAAAGACTGTCTTTTCTGTTGACACCAAGCTGCCTCTCAGGTGTCCCAAGCCTATGGTGCAATGAGACGTAGCAGTGGGCAGCCGGCTGCTGGTGGGATGGGAGGTGACCAGCCCAGGGGCATTGGCTGCTCCCAGCCTGCTTCCCCAGGGACTGGGGAAACTTACTTGTGAAGCTACAATGAGATATAGGCCTCAGTAGTAAGCTGGAAAGAGCTACGTTCCTGGGGAAGAACTGATTGTTTATTTCCGTTCACAGAGCCACACCCTGTTTCTGTGGCTGCACCAGTGTGCTTAGAGGGATCTGCTGCTCTGAATGGCTTTCTGACCACGAATCAAATCCAAGATCTGTTAAAACAGTAAGAGTGGTGGTGGCCTCTCGCAGGCATTGCCCGAGGTGAAGAACTCACATCTGACCCAGGACCCTGCACAGGTCCCGCCCCTCTTCATGCTGACCAGCAGAAACAGGCTTCTCGAAGCCCTGTGTCACTGAGGGTCACCTAGCCTTACCCCAATCTCTGCCACAGGGGCTCTTCACACTGCAAGGGGAGCAACCCAGAACTCCGTGCTCTAGCGGGGACTGCTGCCTGTTTCCGCTGGCACGTGTTGGAATCTGCTCGTGCTGCTTTTGAGTCTTGGGATGAAGGCCCAGTTACCTAGGCTCTGATCAGATACACACAGGCCCTGCACCTCGGTGGGCCCCTTTTCCCCCACCCTCCCTGGACATTTCATACCTCACAGCTGGACAGATTTGGCCACCTGCTGGCTCCTTTCTGAAGCTTTTCACTGTGTCTTCTTGGTGTGGCTGGTCTCCTGGGCCTTCTGTCCTTCCCAGATAACCTAGGTCAGCCCCCCACCTCCAGCACAGCGCAGTCCAATGCTGGGGACTGAACACGTCAGGCGCTACAGCCCTAGACCTTTAAATTCTGAGACAGGGTGTACGTTGCCCAGTAGTGGCGATCCCTTCACCTCAGCCTCTAGAGTAGCTGAGTTTGGGGCACCCACCTCGAGCACAAAGGTACTGGGATACACCCGGGTGATCCACGCTCTCCCTGTTCCATAGCAAAGCATGCTCTTGCCCAGGTGCAGTGCTCAGAAGGGTTCCTGGATGAAGGGAAACACATTTGCCATGAGGAGACATGCTCTTAGTGACTGAACTGTGAGGCTTCAAGCGCCATGCCACAAGCAGTGCACGGGGACTGTTCGTTAATGCCATCTGCAGGCTTCTGACACTAACAGTTGTACCCATGTGGAATTTAACAGGACTGTTCGTTACTGCAACAGGGCTCTGGTCTGCGAGCACAGGACTCTGGACTGGTCGCAAATGGTACCCTATGTTGTATTCTTGATCAGTATGAATTACCTTTAATGTGCGTCTCTCTACACAGACGATATCGTACAGATCATTTCGATGTGAGATACCCACCTTACTACCAGTTCTACCTACTCGAGTTCCCTCTTCCACTCTTCCCAGTTAGGCACCTTTCACCCCACCCCATGCCCTGGCTGTCCTGAGCATTCTCCTTCCCACAGACGGGCCAAGTCCTGCTCCCTGGATGTGCTTCTCTGCCCTCTACTCCAAACCTTGTCAGCCCCGCTGAATGCCTACTACCTGTGGGCACTTTGCTAGCAGTGAAATAAAAATGACTCGCATTCCCTAAACTGTGGGGGTGGGCAGAATAGTGCTAGGAATTAAATACACAGCCTCCCTACTAAGCCACATCCCCAGCATTCCTGCCCCTTTAAAAAATCTTCTGTTTTGTTTTGTTTTTTTGAGACAGGTTCTCACTAAGTCACTAAAGCTGTGCTTAAATTTGTAATCCTCCTGCCTCAATCTCCCAGGACGCTGGGATTACAGGTACGGGACACTTCCCCTGACTCTAAACTGTTTTAATGAGAACATTATATAACTCTCCAATAGCTGGTCTCCAAAAATTTTCAAACCAAATTATTATTCACATAAAATTCTACTGAGCCAAGAGTTGGATTCCTGAGCTCAGTTTGCTGAGCTGTTTAGGTCTAGATCATTCTGCTACAAAGATTCAAATGGGTTAATGCTAAAGACAGGTCCACTGGAATTAAGGCATTTATTTTAATTACAAAAGGCCACCAATTCAACAGCCAAGCAAAAACAACCCTACTTTTAAAAGTAAGAGGTACAATAAGTTTACCAGTCACTTGGCCTCAAGATCTCTGTTAAGGAAGCAACATGAATATTGTTAATGTTGTTATAACAAATCAGACATGGGAGTCACTTGTGAGGATTTTAGCATATTCCACATTACCTGTTCCAATTTAACTAAGATAACTGAAAACAAGTGCTACTGCAGTGAGCATCCAGTGACAGACGCAGACAAGGGGCAAGCTGCTCGGCGTGGGTGCGAAGGCTGTGCTGCTCAGCCGGGCTCCTACACCAGAGAGGCCGCATGGACTTGCTTGACTGCTTACAATCGTTTGTCTTGGTGTAATAACCCTTCACTGATTTTCCTCTTCAAAAATGAGACGCTCATGGAGTGGCAATGAAAGAATATTTTTAGGAATTTGTTCTTAAGACTCAAAGAGTCAAAGTTCAATCTTTTGTAACTTATCATAATTCAAATTTTAAATTACAACTACATTTTTAAATATATTGACCCTAGAAATATCCACAATAACTACCTTTAATCTAGACAGAAAAATTTTTTGTTTATTCATAAAATGTAGTATCATTAAATACGGACCTAAGGCTAAGGCAGTGTTACAAAGTAAAAAGCAACAAACCCACTGCCTGTTACTAGTTTTAAATTAGTGAGACCATGTCTTCCAAGTAGGTTTTTAGGATTTAAAACTAAAATCCCAGTGTGTAAACATTTTGAAGATGGCATTTTGGGCTGGGGATATGGCTCAGTGGCACAGCACCTGACTGGCAAACACGAGGTTGTGAGTTCAATTCCCAGTACCAAAAAAAAAAAAAAAAAGGCGTTTTATTTCTGTGACATCAAATACAAATACAAAAAGCATGCTGAACCTTTCCTAGGAACAGAAGGCCTCTCTATCTCCTGTATTTACCCAGGACAAGTTTCCTGTCCATGTCAGACTGGGAACCCTAACACCACTGAAGAGAAGGGGTAAAGAGGCAGGAATTAGAAATGAACACAGTATAGACAGCCAGGTCAAATAGAAACATTATATGCAGTCAGATAGGGCTGGGCCCTCAAGAGTCAGGACAAAGGTAAAGACACATCACGACCATGGCAGGAGACACATCTGTTGGTGACCATGCCTCAAGATAAAGACGAGATGACCAAGCCTGCACACTTCCTCAAAAGACAAACACAGAGCCTAATAAAATCTAGATAGACATCAGTCACCCTGGTGGGTGATCAAGACCTCCGGACATATCACTTCCTAGAAAAAAGACTTGGTTCTTCCCAAGCACGTCTGTTACGTGACTTATTGCCCCATTAGGTCACTATCACCGATGCAGCTACACTTGTAACCTTATTGGCTGTTCACAGCTTTACCCCACGTTGTGCCCACGTGGTTTCTGCTCTATAAAACTTCCCCTAAAAGGGGGGGTTCTCAGCAACTCATTCGGGTCCCCTCCAGCCTCTCAGGAGCTGTATCTCTCGCCCTCGATAAATATTTCCTACTCTTAACCTCCATTGTTCCTAGAATTCCTTCTTTGATTTTAGAGAGCACGAACTCAGTGTATCAGACATCCAACAGGTTGGGAGATATAATATTTTCATATTTTATTTCCTATACCAAACATCACATATTTCCAAATACTTAAGGGTAAATACTATGTCCAGCAGAAAGTGATTTTCATTCAGAGAATCAAGAGAACGTAAAAGCCTTCTGACTTTACAAATACAAAATTCTAAGATTAATTTGCAAAAGGAAAAGGGGGTGCATGGGTTAGGTGGAAATCTTAATACTGACGTGAGAAAATTCACCAATCTATATAGGGTTAAGGGTTATCGAACCTTCACCTCAGCCAGTAAGTTAACAGAAATTTCTCTCCAGGCTGGCTACAAACAGGACCTGGCTCCCCACTGGGCTGCTTGCTTGGCTTCTACAATCAGTGAACCTGAAAGGAAAGGGTCCTTTTCAAGTTACCAGCAGAGATTTCCAACTTTGTCACCTTTGGTAAAAAAACAAAAAACACTCATTAACTTATAATTTCACGACTTATTCTTTATATTCATTGCTTATTAAAAGATTCTCAAAGTATACTGTTACCTAAAGTTAAAGCGATTCCATTTTTAAAATTAAAATCTAATCTGTTAGAGTATGTCACATTATATTAGTAACCAAAAACAACAAAAGGGCTCTCTGCACAAATATCACTTGAACCCTAATGCTTCAGCTTCTCAATCACCTGAACCAAGGACTGATAAGGGAGACTAACAGAGCAACTGCTTCAACTGCCAAATGTAACCTAAGGAAAAGTAGGATAGTCACTGAGCAGCGTTCCAGGCATCTCAGGAAGGGAAGTGGTAGATGACGAGCTGCCAAGCAGTGGGCAGTGTGGAGATGGGAAGGACCTGCAGGCTCAAATGAGACAGAGACATCCAGGAAGCAGATGAGGACAAACAGACACACCACACCGCAGGACGGCACGGGGCAGCCTGTAACCTCCCTGAGACAGGCGCCTGAGGAACTGCTGACAGAACCCGGGCAGCACCAAAGACCTTGAGTGAAATCAGAGACTCCAGCAATGAGGGATGCACAGGTCCTCCCCTGGCCAAACAGAGCGAGCGTAAAGGAATTTTCAGAGTGAGATAATCTGCAAAGGTCTGATGAGAGCTCTGTGTTTTCTACCTTGCATTTCAGCGCTCATCACAATACTCACTTGGTCACTGGCCCACCTCCCAGAGAACAGATCGGGAAAACCAATGACAATAATTCTCTATAACATCCAGGACCCAGTGACCTGGATTATGTCATCCAGGTACTGTTCTACTTGTTCAGTTCTACTCTGGTACACCATTTTCCTTAAGACATCTCCAATAGTCCCCTCTCTGTGGGGTCTGTTTGTTTCTATGCTCCCAAGGACAACTGTGGTCCAAAAATATTAAGTAGAAAATTCCAGAACTTCAGTATTCAGATTGAATTGCAGTGTTGGCACTTTGTGATAAATAAATGGGCTTTGGATCGCAGTTTGGGCACTTGGTCTCTAAAGTGTTTGCCATCGCTGGTCTACACTATGTAATACAGTGCTTGGAACTAGCCACAGTTGCGGGCATTCACTGGGGTTTGTGACAAACCCCTCTCATCTATGGGGGATGACGTAAGTCCTATAAGTCAGATAAGTCCATATGAGAGGAAGGTTATAAAAATCCATTATGCTGCAACATTTTTAAATCAGTGACTTCTTATTCGCCTGAAAGACCTCACCTCAGTTTAATTCCAGGGGCCTTAAAAAAGGGCTTCAGAGTCAAATAAGTAACAAGCTTTGGAGAGGTATCATGCTCACTACCATGCAAAAGGCTCTACGAAGGATTCAATAAAAGCCTTGGTAAATAATTACTCATCTAACCTGGTGTTTCCCAGCTGAATTTAAGTCTGACAGGACAATTGTCAGTATCCTCCCCCTCCACATCTGTCAGCAACACCAAGAAACCGCACCTTAGAGCAATGCTGACGGTGAAAACCAAACAAAAGAAAAGAACCATGGCTTAAACTGAAGCAGTTCTGGTTCTGTCTCTCCCACCCCGAAGCGTGCAGCAAGCTGCAGCCTAGTAAAGCATGCAACAGGGAATGCTGCTGCTCATGTGGAATTCGAGCAGGGCTCTTGGCACTTGCTCGTCTGAGCCCCTAAGCTACGTTACCCTGAGTCTGCTCCCGCTCATTGACTTCCCACCTTGCCTACCTCTCAGAGCTGTAGTGTCTTAATGGACCTAGAAAGAGGCAACACTGGCACTGAACACCAAAGGCTCCGTGAGGCAATGGTCTCAGGACTACACTGTCTAATAAGGGTTGGCTTAACTCTGTCGATCTGCACTGAGCTCAAACTGCCAGGCAGCGCTCCTGCCACTCAACAGTGGTGCTCCAGCAGCAGTCTACAGATAAGCAAGTTCTAAGTCATGGAGATTACTGCGGTTGAGGGGTGTTACCAAACCATTACTTTATTCAAAACAAAGCCTGAATCAGAGATTTAGAAGAAACACAGAAGACCAACAGGGATGCCTGAAATTTTCATGATGACACCCAAAAGCCCCACAGCATCTTTTGGTATTTTCAAGTAACTTGAAGAAAAAGAAAACAGCACTTTTTTAGTCACAGAACTATAGCAATTCTTAATAATTTCTTTCAACATTTGGTAATTAGGAACTCGTATCTTTTCAGCATCTTCTGGAGAGAGGAAATCTGCATTGACACCTCAAGATCAGAAACATCTCTATCACCCCAATGCACTCAAGCACAAAGTTCTACATGGTGACTTGAACAACCCTGACTCCTTTTCTTAATCAAAATTTAAGGCAAGTATTCTTAGTAAAGAAAGTACAAAGTACCGATCTGACTTCTCAGGAGTAAGGGGGCCTCTGAATTTCTCTTACGAGAGTATGCCTGACCTGCCAGGGTGACATCTGTTAAATGCCTATTAAGACATAAGCATGCGCGGGGACACAGGAAGACACACACACACGTTCCTGAAACCCAGTCCTCAGCCAGGGACTGTGAGCATCCCCAGTTGACTTCCACTCCTTGCCAAATCCATTTTCCTTAAACACACCTGGAAACACCAGGATGAGGCACTGTGACTACTCACTGCCTTTATCAGTTTTTAACTGGTACACAACTAAAAACAGAAAGGGTATAAAGGCATAATTTCACTCAAGATATATGTAAGACACGATGATGGAAATTTTATTTTATTTTTTATGTTTTTATTTTTCATCTTTTTGAGACAGGGTCTCATTATGCAGTTCAGGCTGGCCGTGTGCTTACTTTGTAGCCCAGGCTGGTCTTGAATGCAAAGCGATCCTCCAGCCTCAGCCTCCAGAGTGCTGGAATTACAGGTGTGCAGCACCACGCCCGGCAATGATGGAAATTTTAAAAAAGAGTAACTGCCTCATTTCATCAGTCAAGCTTGCAGTGAAGGCCCCTGAGTAAAAGCAGTCAGTGACTGCATGGTGGGTATGCAGGGAGTCCCTTGGCAGTGAGCCAGGCCAAACCAAAATCCGTTCACTGCCTTATCAACTGTTGGTGAAACTTTCTCGAAAGCAGAACCCATCTCCTCTAAATTCAGGAAAGGCAAATTCTTTTGAGTCTAATGGCCTAGTCTGTGTCTGTGGAATCACACATCATAGTCACCTGGAGGTGTGACCTGCTCATCAAGTAAGGTGATTCTGCTAGCAGGGCCTGCGCCTGGAGCAGAGCACAGCGAATCACTTACTGCTCAGTAGCTCCCTCTGGTGTCGGCTTCTCTGAAGACACTGAGACTTCACAAACACGTATTTATTTGTATTAGATCAACAATTATCACTCAAATTGTCCATGAAAATAGTCAGAAAAAGGCTATTACTTGCCTTCTTTTTCTTACCTGCATAGTTACAGTTCATTTATGGTGCTCGAGTTATGAATTTTGCCTGCACATCATTTTTTGTTCTACCTAGAAGAAAAGTCTTCTGATCTCATGAAATGTAAGAAAGTGAGTTTCTTAAAATTTAAAAAATGCACTTTTACAAAGATCAGGAGCCTCTCTACTTTCCTAGGAAACTGGTACGCTGTAGTATGATATTTAAATTTTATTTTAATAAAACAATAGAAAAAGATTATCTTTGTCATTTAAAAAAAGATTTTAATTTGGAATCTATAGTTGGTATAGTTGGGCAAAAGAAATAACTGCAAAAGACAGCTTAATTACAACTCACATTACCTGGTGACCAACTATGAAGACACCAAGCCAGGTCCTCAGACAGGACAGTCACAGCATTTGCAACATGGCGGGGCAGTAAGACTTACGCTAACTACACTCACTTAAATGTTCTATTACAAACTTACGCTCATGCTTTACACCATTCACCAGACTTCAATATGGTGGCACTGCTAAGAAGGCCTGGGTAAAACTGATGAGACTGCAAAGGACTTGAAGTGCTCTTGTGTTGCTGGGTCTATGTTACAAGCAAAAGGTTGCTTGGACACAGCTGCCATTTTCGGCTTTCGTCTCCCTGGCTCTGCTCCACATCCTCTATCTGCCATCATAAAAGATTCCAGTTCCTTCCCCACCATTCGTGCTTGGCTTTGGTGTGTCCAGAGGGTCCAGCTGAGCAGCCTGACCAGGAGAAAGCAACCAGGGGAGGGCAGTCACTCAGACGCAACCAAGTGGGTGACAGCCCCCCAGGTGTCTAATCCCATCGCTGTCTCCTAGGGTGCAGCAGGGAGACTGTGGCCCCTGCTGAGCCAAGGGCCGGCATCTAAGAACAACAGAGCGGCTACGGGAGGCCAGTGGTTAAGGACCATGGGTGGGAATGTAGATTCCAGGAACGTTCCTGGGCTAAGGAAGGTTTTTTCCAGGTTAGGGCAACTTTTGACAAAGCTAAACAGGGACCTTGGACTGAACAGGGGTCAGTGGCCAGCCAGGGGCTCAGGAAAGTTAAGGCCATGACTGGGAGGGCAGAGCCCAGACAGGAACCCCGGTCTCTGAGGAGAAAGCTCTGTTACTCCCACTTCTGCATCTGTTGTTTCTGATCTGTAAGATTTTATTTCTTCTCAGTTTTGATATAAACTACAGTCTTCTGCTTCTTTTGTCATTTCCACAAAGTGAGACCTCGGATGTAGCAGCGTGACCTAATGAGAGCCCAATGTATGCAACCTGGTGCTATTCGTAGGGGCCAGGGGCTGTGAACACTGTGATACATGAATGAACCCGTGTGACTCAAGAGCTGCCTCACTGCTGAACTGCACTGATGCAATCAGAAATCACCACAGGGTTTTCGATGATGCCAGTGATAATTACTCTGGTTTTTTCCCTGAAAGTGCTGCTGTGAGTACACTGGGCTTCTCTCAGTCCTGGGTAATTAGAACAATAGAAAGCAGCTAATCCAAAGGACCAGAGAGTAAAGCACCACTTCTCAATACTGCATTAGCCTCAAGGGGAAAAGGACACCACTGTCATCTCCCTGCGTGCCCAGGAGCTCAAGCCCTTGCGCTGGTCCCTGGTGCCCAGCAGGACCCACGTGGCGGAGCAAGTGCAGGACCACAAACCTGGGCCCACCAATGTCAGCGCGGGACGGCTGTCCCTCACACAGCCCTCAGCACAGCTCCTTCCGTCTGCCTTGTCCTACCAACGCTAAGCAAGACCCAGATAAACTATTTTATGAAGATACTGCTACCAAAAGATGGGATCCTAGAACACAAAACATCAGTGACTGCTTTCTTGTATCACACACTGAGCACGCCTCACTCCGCAGAGAGAAGTTAGGTGGGAGTCAGCAAAGGCATGAGGCGATTTCCATCTACGGCTTGCAAAATCAAACCTCAAATCAATTTCTCATCTATGAACAGAGGTGGTGATGCATACGACCCAGGTATATTTGCTTTACTGACCGCCCCCAAGGTGTGGGCACTCTTCACTTGTGCTTTATGCTTTATTACTTCATTGACTGCAAGGGAGACCTGGCTCATCACCCCTATTTTTCCTGGGGAGAAAGCAGAAACTCGGAGTGGGTTAAGTGGTCAGGTCACTGACCCAGAAGCTAAGCCTGGAATTCTCTCCACACAACTTAACCTCTCTGAACCTCAGTTTCCTTTCCTGAACGTCAAAGGAAAACCAGATGGTCTTTTCCTCTGGTTCTAAAATTCTACACTTGTGCAAAGCCACAGTGAGGGTCAAGTGGCAAATGGACCCGAGCCTAGGATGGACTTTCGAACCAGTCAGTACTCACAGAACTAAAACCGTTGCCACGAAAGCACTTCCAGGGTCATTCCTCTTTCACTTCTGGAAGCTATGAATTTGTGATCAGCACCTTTAGGGACTCTGACGGCTGAAAGAACAAGGCTGAATTGAAACCATCCCTGCCACTCACCATGGACGTGCTGCTTGCAGAGAGTGACAGAGGAAACAGAGTCACTGCAATGTGGCAAACTGAGAGTATTGTTCCTCCAACACGGAAAGGAAGTAACCGACATATACGAGTCACAACTGTATCCTACTGATAAACTGGAAACTGTACACAAATGAAAAGAGCCCAAAGACTTCAAAGAAAGGAACAAATTAAAAAGGCAGTTTAGAAGAGCTGGGGATTTAGTTCAGTAGCCTAAGCACCTGCCTGGCAAGTGCGAGGTCATGAGTTCCATCACCGGTGCTGCAAAAACAAACAAACAAACAAAAAAAACAACCCATAAGGGCTGGGGATTTAGCTCAGTGGCCTAAGCACCTGCCCAGCAAGCACAAGGTCACGAGTTCAATCCCTGGTGCCACAAAAAAAAAGGAAAAAAGGCAGCTTAAGGGGTGGGATGGAAGCACTGGGGAATGAAATCTAGGATAATCAAGAAACTCTGGGTGGTGCATGCCTATCATCTCAGCTATTCAAGAAGAAGAGGCAGGAGAATCACAAGTTAGAGTCCAGCCTGGGCAACTTACTGAGTTACTGTCTCAAAATAAAGAATAACAATCTTAATGAAAAGGAAGGTGTGGTGGTAGCTCAGTGGTAGAGCACCCTGGGCTCAATTCCTGGTATTTCAAAAACAAACAAACCACCACCACAAACCACAAAGCCACCGCACACGTCTCCGAGGACCTCTTCTCTGCAGCACGCAGACAGGTGGAAGCGAGGTTTGTGGGTCTGACCACATGTGGCTCACCCTGGCCGAGGGGACAAACTTCCGTGACTTACACACAGCAAGCTGTGCACACTCAGTGTTTTACCCACAGACAAGAGCAAGGCTCACATGTGTGGAAACCATTTTCACTGTGGGGACACCGATCAAACCTGGGCAGTCCTAACAGGGAGCAGCTTGCATCTCTCCCTTCACCCGTGAGAGAACAACCACTTTCAGAACTGCTCCTGTCCCGGCACTTCTGTCTCTGCCAGAACCAAATGACAACAAAACCTCTTAGCCTGCAGCCTTAGCTTGCTCACTGCTGCTACTTCCCAGAATGGCTTTCTTAAGCAGCTGAGGAGAGATGCCCAAGGGCCTGGGGGAAGCAGGCACTCCTCTCTCTCCTCACGCCTGGTGACGTCTGCACACAGAACACACAGGGCTCCAGGGGTCAAGGGGACGACCCCCTAGAGGTCCAGAAGCCTCACAATGAGGATCCTTCCACCTTTACTCTGTGTCCACCCCGACTTCTATCAATATTAATTTACACGACAAGAAGACATATCGAAAGGAGTAAACTAGGACAAGAATAAGTTGGGCACCAATAACTTCATACATGAAAAATGACCATGGCATTTTGAACTTACTATACAAGATAATTAAACCATCCTGTGGTAGATCTAAATAAATTTTAAAAACTTGTCATTAATAGATTAGTTTTTAAAGACATTCACTACAAAAATTTCCAAACACTGTATACAAAAATATTAGTGAATTGCAATATTCCTGCCTACAATTAACAAGGTTTTGCTGCGGTGTTATACCATTCCTTTGCTCTCTGCTGTAGTATTTTGAAGCAAATCCCATATATCACGTCTCTTTCTCCTTAGTCTTTCAGTACAGATCATTAAAAAGTGCAGACATTTCCTCACACAATCACTACACTATTAGCACACCTCACAAAATTCTTTAGCATCATCTAATTTAAACCCACACTCAGATTCCAACGATCTCGTGTGTGTCTTTTTAGGGTTCACTGAGGTCCAAACAAGGCCCTCACCTTGTACCTGGTTACTTACATCTCTGTGGATCTTTCTATTTACAGCATTCATCTGCCCCACTATCCTTTTTTTTCTCTCATGCCACAGACTTATTATAGAAATTGGGTCAGCTGCCTTGAACTATGCCCCACATTTGGGATTCATCTTTTTCCTCATGAAGTCACTGAGCTTGCAAGCCTATGCACCCTGTGTCTCCTGTGACTAAAGACTACTACTAGAGAGCAGAGGCCTCCGGGCCAACGTCCCAGCAAGAAGCTGCCAGAACTCAGGTGGCGTCCCATCAGGTACACACGAGGCCGTACTGCTCTGCGGCACTCACTGATCTGTGAGGCAGTGGGTTTTTTATAAGAGCTGCACTGTTTTGTTCTAGTGAAAACAGTTACTCTGGAAGTGAATTCTGAGCAACTCTTAGTAACGGCTAATGTGACAGATTTCGGTAGTGAGCAGGAACTTCGTATTTTATAGGGTTGCAATTATGAATCAGGAAAATCAATACACTTGGTTCCCCTAAGTATTAAAGAAGTTCGAGCTATCAACTTATATTACAACTCACAGTTACCTAGTGAGCAACCACTGAGACACTGGGCCAGGATCTAAGACAGGACAGAGTTGCATGGGTGACAGTAAGACCTATGCTAATAAAAGAGGTAATGAGCTCAGGCAGCACAGGGGTCAGCACATTCAGACATGTGCAGAATTGGGTGAAAGGAAGGACTGAGATGTGGAGACCTTTCTTGAAGGTGTCACACCCTTGAGGGCCGTGACTCTTATCTGTTCTGTTCCTGCAGTGTCACTGGAGCCGGGCACAGAAGTAGCTAATAAAAACCTGCTGAGGAAACACTGAGCAACACTGCGTGATGGCCTTGCTCACCGACTTGTACGCCTCCTCTTTTCCCTTCTCAGTGTTGGGAAGCAGGGCTTTGGTGGGCAGGCAGAAGCAGGGGTCCCTGAAGTGGAGGCGGCAGCAGTCTGGTCACAGAGCTGGCCAAGAAAGTCCCGGCAAGATGGTACTGTGGACCATCAGTGTCAGCAAGACGCAGCAGGGCAAGCTGGCAAGGGTCTAGTACTTTGCACTTGTTATTACATGAAGGGGACGGTGCCACTAGACAATAACACTAGAAATGAGGCAACTTTGAAAAAGCAAATTACCTTGAAAAAAGAAAAAGCCAGGCTGAAGGATACCACCAAGGGTTACAGTTCAAGAGTAACAGGATTAAGAACAGTTTCATCAACAGGAATTAAAAAGCAGATATTAAAAATACAAAAATCAACAGGTTCGTGATGATCCAACTGGATATGAGAGAAAAGAACTAGAGCTCATACTCCAACTCATTGTCCAACAGTTTCAGGTAAATGAGATGCCAATAATAATACAGGGAGTGCTGTTCCTTTCTTCCCTACAACTCTGGTAAAGGTTTGGTCCACTCACCAACCCTGTCACGTGAAACAACCCCTTTGGTGCTCTAATCTGAAACTCGCCTGGGAAGTCAAGGCAGGGTTAAGGTCTCAAAGGCAGTCATGACAGCTCTGCGGGCTAACTGGAAACACTGTTGGCACGCGCTGCATTCCTCTTTCCACTTCAACATTACAACCACAGTTTCCATTCATCTTTCCCAAGAGTGCGACCTGCGGTAGAGAGGCCTGCTCTCCTGGCAGCACCTCTGCATTCCTTCTGCGGGAGACGAGCAGGGGCTGGGGAAAGGCATCTGACCTGGGCTGGCCTCCTGCGGTGGGCTTGGAGGAAGCATGCAGAACGGGCAGCATGCTGGTGACAAAGAGTCCCACACACAAGGCTTCTGGGTCGAGGCAGTAATAACTGTGGTGCATTTCTGGAGGCAGAGAGCACTTTCTGCAGTCCACTGCACAGAGCTGTGAGTCAGGGAGGGCACATCTCCTGATACACTTTAAGCAACAAAGACACCTTGCTGGTCACTAACACTGAACTTCTAGAAGAAGCAACAGCAGCGCTGGGGACACAGCGACGGCAGGACCACCTCCTTCACTTCAGTGGGGGCTTTCTGAGGCTTCTGCAGGCTCACGCCCCAAAGGATGGTGTAGGAGGCAGAGAGAGAGAGAGAGAGAGAGAGAGAGAGTGTGTGTGTGTGTGTGTGTGTGTGTGTGTATGTGTGGAGGGGGATATGGGGATAGGAAGAGCTGCACGTAACAATGGACTGCCTAAAATTTAGATTATTTCTAGGGCAATCCTGCTTAAATACACCTTTATAAGGAGTATATAATAGAGTAAGTTTTTATTTCACAATGGAATCAGCATCTACATCAGAATCTGAAAACAGTAACCATCCTGCCCTTTCCCCCTAAGTATTTTGAGATATAATAGCTGTCTCGTTGCTGAGACAAACACCTGACACCAAAGTGAAGCAAGGAAAGGTTTATTTAGCTCACAGTTTCTGAAGATTTCAGTCCATAATCAGCTGGGTCCAAGGCAGGGTGGCATGGCACAGTGACAGCACTTCAGGGCAGCAGCCAGAGCAAAAGAGCCAAGGCAAGCCTCTTCTCTACCCTTAAATTGTACATAGGCCAACACCCCCCCACCCCCCCACCCCCCGCAAAACCTTCAGGGTGGGTGTAGCACTCACAAAATGTCCTTGCCCTCCTTTGCACAGGATGAGGATATTTACAAAGAACCCTGGCTCCCTGCTGAGTCTCTCCTTAAACTTCTAACCTTCTCAAGTTGACACAATGTATTAACCATAAGAATAGCTTATTACATTCTGTAAGTGATAGATGAGAAAAGGCGTTAAATCTTTTTTAATACATTTTTCTTTGGGTTTGAAAGGGTTCCTACAGTGTCTGCAACCGCTTTTCCTTGAGTAACTATGTGCTTTTGACCCTCAGGCACAATAAGACTCTGTCCACTTCACAGAACCGGGGAACAGACAGCCACCAGGAGCTCCTCTGAGCTGACAGGAGGTATGCTCTCTGCAGACACTGCACCCATGCAGCTGTGCGGCAGACCTGAGCTACACCCAGAGGCAAGGGGAGAGGCTTCACGCAGGAGAGGGCCAGGGTGTGACGCAGGCCCTCCCCACCTCAGACACCAGACCTCAGGCCCTGGTCCCCCAGGCCAGAAAGCTAGAGAAGCTCCCTCCAGACAGGACACCCTGTGATTCTGCCTCCTAGGGGCTGCCTAGTGAAAAGGCTAATCCCAGAGATCACCCACAACAAAGTTCTCCAGCTGGGAAGGGTCCCCAGGGGCTTCCTGACTACCCTGGGAGTCCTCCAACCTGACAGGAAACCAAAAGCAAAGAGGTACTGAAGGCAAAAGGCAGAAACCCGATCTGTGAATCGCATGACTCACTCAGAGGTGAGGGACGTCCTACTGTACCCATGGAACAAGAACAGGACGCTACTGAAGAATGAGTAAGTATAAAGGAACAATCATAGTGAGAGACAGGTCTGAGAAATTAAAAGGAGAGCTAAACTTACAGTCAAGAAGATCTCCCAAGAACAAAGACACAGAGAAATCGGAGGCAAAAGAAAAATCTGAGGAACAATAATCCAGGATGCCCAAGCAATTAATGACTTTCCCAGAAGACAGCAGGTGAGGAGAATGAATAAAGGGCTTCCTCAGAACGGACGGAAAGATACGAAGCTTCTGCTGAACAAACAAACACATGGCTTCTTGGCCTTTTGGCTAGGATCAAGTGTGGTGAACTAAAACACAACCACCCCACATGCCCATCAGATTCCAGAATTCAAGGATAATCACATGCTAAAACCTCCCAAAGGAACAGACAAAAAAAACAGATCTGTCCAATACAGGACATCAAAAGACGGAGTAACAGCCTTTACACTCTCAAAGAGAACAAGTTTCAGCCCCAGATCTTAAACCCAATCTATCCTGATTTGATGACAACGATACTCAGACCTGGACCCTCTGGAGAAGGCAGCTGGCCAGAGTGAGGAGCTGCCAGGCGGAGGCGGAGCCGGGGAGGACAGGGTTGGCCTCAGCAGGCTGTCCAGCACGGGCAGCAAGATGAGGTGCAACGGGGGCAGCCTCTGGGGCAGGCAATCCATGCAGGTGCTGACGGGTGTGACACCCTGTGCAGGGCTCCTTAGGGGCCCCTAGAGGGTGTGGGAAAGCAGAGGACTCGGAGAGGGCTGTGCTTCACCCCAACAAACAAACAACCCCAAAGCTGTTCGCACACTACTTGGCATAGCAGGAAACAGTATGTTTTCTTCAGAAAAATGTAAGCGTCAAAGAAATTAATAATTATAACACATCAGTAATTTGAATTGGAAAAATGCCCAGCCTATCAAAACAGAAGTATAGATGTTAAGACTCAACAAATCAAGAAATATCACAGTAAAAGATTATATTAAAATGTGAAGGTAAATATCCATTTTAAAAGAACCGCAGATGCTGTGGGGAACAAATTTAGGAGTTAAAGCAGCACAGAGTGAGTGAAGAATGCTGGTTTCCATTTCAACCTGTTCGGTGTTGCTTAACATTTTCACTCTGTGCCCATACACTTGATCAGAAACAACAGCGTGCTGGGTGTGGTGGCACATCCCAGTACTCTGGGCTGAAGCAGGAGGATCACAAGTTCGAGCCCAGCCTAGACAACTCAGCAAGACACTGTCTCAAAGTAAAACTTAAAACAGGGAGAAGTAGTTTAGTTCAGTCCCCAGTAACAAAGCAAGCCAAGAGGCATTTAACAAGCCCTCTCTGTCAGTTGCTGCTGCAGACGCTTTACCTGTGCTCACTTTCATCCTCATGGCAACTCTGGCAGGTGACAGGTGACTCTCTCCTTACTCCTGGTTTAAAGATGAGGAAGTAAAAGCACAGACAGGCGAAGTACCCGCCCCATGGATGACTGCCAGAGCCAGGAGTGAACTGAGGCAGTGTGGACCAGAATGTGGAGACCTTAACTTTGAAGGAAGTCAGGAAAAGATAATTTCATAAATTATTTTGGCAAAAACCATCTGATTTTCACCTATTGATAAACCTACACAGTGAAAATCAATCAATCTAACAGACATGAATAAGTAGAAAGCATTTATTCTCTCATATCTGAAATCCTATATTTTTCTATCAACGCCACAAAAACAGAGCCTAAACAGCAAGAGCAGCAGAAAAGAAAAAGTTGGAAAAAAATTGCAGTCACACAAACTGTAGTTAAAAAATGACTAAGTTTCCTTGATATATGAATTTGTTGGAAAACCATTTATCAACAGCCTGTTTCTCTCTAGCAGAGTCCCTCAAGCCGAGAGCCATGTCATTCCCCTTTGACTGATTAATTAGCCAATCAGGGGACATTTTTCATTGTGAGGCATGATGGTTTATTTCAGCTAATGTTCGGTCTCTAATGGCGACATATTAAAGCCAACTCGGCTATTTTAGCCCTGTGGAGTGACCAAAAGGAAAGGAGAGAAGATAAATCAAAAGAGCTCCCTTCAGTTTCCCTTCAGTCCTTAACAAAACCCCTAAGGAGCAAATGGCTGGAGCAAAGATCCTCTCCCAATGAAGACAAAAACAAAGTAAAAGAAAGGCATGGCGCCTTTAGCCATGGGCTCCCCTCCCGTTTCTGAAGAGCAATAATTTATCCTGTTGATTAACAGACCATTGATAGAACAGGAACCAGAAAGTCAATACCTCCCTCTTCCTCCTTTCATCAAAAGCTGTTTGTGCTCAATAAGAAAGCAGTGCACTGCTTCTTACTCAGGAGGACAGTTTCCTTGCACTTGGAATCGGAAGAGGCAGGCAGCACCCCAAGTCCAGTCAGACGGCTCCCCATCTGTCTTGCCGACTCTGAGGGACACCGAAGTACCAAGCAGAAGCTCAGATCCAGGGAAGCTGGATGTAAAAGTTTGCGCACCCAGCAGACA
>RJWT010010770.1:0-23871 GCA_004365215.1 Cuniculus paca | reverse complement strand
GCAAACAGAATGCAGCAAGTCATCAAGAAGATTATACACCATGACCAAGTGGGATTCACTCAGGAATGCAAGGATAGTTCAACATACGAAAATCAGTAAATGTAGTACACCATATCAATAGAGCCAAAGATAAGAATCAAATGATCATTTCAATAGGTGCAGAAAAAGCTTTTGATAAAGTCCAACACTCATTCATGATGAGAACCCTATGGAAAATCAGAATAGATAGTCTTTACCTCAATCTGATAAAAACCACTTATGACAAACCAACAGCCAGCATCACATTAAATGGTCAGAAACTGAAAGCTTTCACTCTAAAATCGGGATCAAGACAAAGTTGTTCACTATCAGCACTCTTATTCAATATACTGCTGGAAACATTTTTTTTTATTTTAAAGAGAATAGAACAAAACAAGACAAAACAAAGCAAAAGAAAACAGAATAGAATCAAACATAGCATTTCAGAACAGAACACTGCAAACTATACAGGTTTCAAAACATAACAACAGGAGATTAACAGTGGTTGCCCTAGTGTCTCTTGCTTTCTTCAAAATGGTTGTTCATACATTTACAGACAATAAACTCAAACAAAACAAAGTAATATAAAACCAGATAAAACAAAAGAGCATTACAGGCCTTCAAGTCGGACAACAAGAAACCAGCAATGGCTACCATAATGTCCCATTTTTCAAAAGAGCTGTTCCTATCTTTTCACATATTGCAATCAAATAGTAGGAAAGGGACTTAAACCAATCAAATCAAAGAATAAAAGCACCATTGGACTTCAGAACCATTTCTCTATATTTATCGGGAATTTTGTATCTTATTGAGTCTTTCAGTTTCTTACACTAGGGAGACGATGCGATGTTTACACATGTGTGTTTGGTTTATTTCACTTATGAGTATGGTCTCAAGTCTCATCCATTTACCTATAAAAGCCTCAAGGGGATCATTTTTTATAGCTGAATAGTACTCCATTGTATAAAAGTACCACATCTTCTTTATCCATTCCTCGATTGATGGGCATTTGGGTTGTTTCCAAGATTTGGCTAATACAAATTGTGCTGCTATAAACATGGGTGCACATGCATCACTGTGGTAAGATGATTTCACTTCTTCTGGGAATATGCCCAGAAGCGGAATAGCTGGGTCAAATGGGACTTCCAGTCCTAGCTTTTTGAGAAACCTCCAGACTGACCTCCACAGTGGTTGCACCAGTTTGCACTCCCACCAACAGTGGAGAAGGGTTCCTTTTTCCCCACAGTCTCTCCATACTGCTGGAAACATTATCCAGAGCAATTAGAGAAGAGAAAAAAATAAAAGGAATAAAGTAAGGAAAGGAAGAAGTTAAATTATCATTATTTGCAGATGACATGATGCTTTGCAGAAGATCCCCAAAACTCTATTGAAAGACTTCTAGATTTAATAACCAAATTCAGTAAGATAGCTGAATACAAAGTCAACACTCAAAAATTCATAGCATTCCTGTACACAAGCAACAAAATCACTGAGAGATCAGACAAACCACACCCTTCACAATAGCATCCAAAAAAATGAAGTACTTAGGAATCAATCTAACAAAGGAAGTAAAAGATTTATTCAGTGAAAATTATAATACTCTAAAAGAAGAAATCAGAGAGGATCTCAGAAAATGGAAAGACATTCCTTGTTCATGGATAGGTGGAACAAACATTGTGAAAATGGCCGTTCTCCCAAAATTGTTATACAGATTTAATGTAATTCCAATCAAAATACCTTTAGCATACCTCACAGATTTAGAGAAATCATTCTTAAAATTCATCTGGAACTAGAAGAGACCTAGATAGAATAGCAAAGGCACTTCTGGGGAACAAAGGCAAGGCAGGAGGCATTGCAATCCCTGACTTGAAATTATACTACAAAGCTACTGCGATAAAATCAGCATGGTACTGGAATCAAAACAGACCCAAAGATAATGGAATAGGCTAGAAGATACACCCATAACTACAAACACATTCAGCCACCTTATCTTTGAGAAAGGGGCCAAATATGTTCACTGGAAAAAAGATAGCCTCTTTAATAAGTGGTGCCAGATAAACGCTTTTCATATGCCGCAAACTAAAACTAGACCCAAGCTTATCACCATGCACTAAACTAAAGTCAAAATGGATCAAAGATCTAAATATTAGAAGAGAAACACTCTAAGTCTGCTGGAAAACAAAGTAGGTAGAAATCTTGAAAACATAGGGGTAGGTGGAGAATTCATGAACAAAAGCCAAACTGCATGGGAAACACTTCCCAGAATCAACAACTGGGATCTTGTCTTGTTAAAAAGTTTTTGCATGTCAAAAGAAATCTCCAACAGAGTGAAAAGAAAACCTACAAATTGGGAAAAAAATCTTAGTTAACTGTCCCTCAGACAAAGGACTTCTATCTAGAACACATAAAGAATTAAAAAAAATCAGGTCCCTGAAATTCAAAGAACCAATCCAAAAATGGGCATCTGAGATAAATCATACTTCTCAGCTAAAGAAATACAAAAGGCAAATAAATTCATGAAAATATGTTCACCATTATTGGTCATTAGAGAAATGCAAATTAAAACAACATTGAGATTCCATCTCACCCTAGAAAGAATGGCCAAGATCCATAAAACAACCAATAATGGAGACACTGGGCAAAACAGGAACTCTTCTGCACTGCTGGTGGGAGTGTAGACTGGTGCAACCACTATGGAAATCAGTTTGGAGGTTCCCCAAAAAGCTGGGATTGGAATTCTCATTTGACCCAGCTATTCCACTTTTGGGCGTATTCCCTGAAGAGTTGAAAACATAATACTACAGTGATATATTTGCACCCATGTTTATAGCAGCACAATTTGTAATAGCCAAATCTTGGAAACAGCCCAAATGCCCATCAATGGAGGAATGGATAAAGAAGATGTGATATTGCTATATAATGGAGTACTACTCAACTATTAAGAATGATCACATCGAGGCTTTTATAGGTAAATGGATGCGACTTGAGACCATACTCATAAGTGAAAAAAATCAAAGCGGTATGTGTAAACATTGTATCGTCTCCCTAGTGTAAGAAACTGTTAGAGTAAATAAGATACAAAACTTCAATAAATATTGTGAAAGGGTAAGAAACTGCTCAAAAGGAAAAAACAACTCAGGAAAAGGAGGAAAGAAGGCAGGGAAAAGAAAAAAGATATAAATGTGTGTGTATATATATATATAAGATATATATATATAAGATAAATGTGTGTATATATATATATATATATATATATAAGATAAGTGTACCATTAAGTGCATTATTTCTTGGAACAAATCAGTTAACATTCATAGGATTAGATCAATTGTGCATGCCTGTATCTGGTAATCTGAGTAACTTCTTTGAAGAAAGCAATACAAAATAACAACCTTTGTTATGTTCCTATACCTTGCTCGGAAAACCTATATTGTTATTGTTTTGGACTCTCTGTTACTATTATTTCTTTGCATTTTTTTTTCTTTCGTGTTTTTCTTGTGTTTGGTTTTGTTATTCTGCCTAACACAGAAGGGACAAATGAATGGGTATAGCCTGACAGAGGCCTAAAACTACTCCAATAGAGTTTACAAGAATTGATTTTATTAAAGGTGATGGTATGAACAGCTACTGTAAAGAAAATGAGACATTATGATAGTCATTGCTGATTTTTCATCATTATGTTTTGGAATACAATAATGCTTCTGTTCTTTAATTTGATTAGTTTTAGTTGATTCTCTGTTTTAGAGTGCAGTATATGGGAAGGTATGGACAGCTATCTTGAAGACAGCAAGAGACATTATGGTAGCCATAATGGGTGATTCCTTACTGTCTGTTTTGAAGGCCTGTGGTGCTTTCATTCTTTTCTTTTGATTGTGATATACTATTCAGTTTTGTTTGATTTTGTTGCATGTGAAGGTATGAAAAACTATTTTGAAGAAAAGAAGAAACACGATGGGATGATAGCCATTGATTTCCTATTGTCTTGTTTTGAAGTCCTGTATTGCTCACAATGTTCTGTTCTGATCTGGTTTGTTTTGTTCTACTCTGTTTTGTTTTGTTCTGTTTTATTCTCTTTAAAATAAAAAAAAGGAAAAAAAAGTACAAAGCCAATATACCATAGTAACTTAAATGTTTTCAGTATGTTGATACTCCCAATTTCTCTAATCATTGAGGAAGAGATGTATTTATGAGCTTTACTATTATTCTTCCTTGAAACCTTTATAATTTTGGTACTTGAGGACCAAGAAAAATCTAAAAATCTCATTTTAACTTTGTTTAAATGCTACTAAATTTTAAATTATAAGAACCTGGTCCCCATGCATCAGGATCAAAGCATATGAGAATATTATTGAGCAATTCTAGCAAAGATTCATGGAGTCAATACAGAGAGAGTGAACTGTATATAAATGTGCTCCATAGAGGTTACCTTGTGTTTGTTTTTGTTTGAAGTAGTTATGGTGAATAATGAACCACTCTATTCAGCTTTAGTATCATGCCTTGTTATTTGCATATTAAGGGACTTTTTCCGATTTAAAGTGTGTTTTTTCAGTTTACTGAAACTAATGCAGGGTTGGCTGTCAGTGAATTGTATATCCTGAAGTTCATGTATTATATTTTCTGTTGAGGCCTCCTAACACAGGAACAGAACAACACCTAAACCTTGTTCCGTCCCCAGCAGACTTAGCATGTGTTGTTTTTTCGAGAGAAAACCATGAAACCATGGCTTTATATTAAAAATTTTCTTCCTTTTCTTGTCAATCAGATGTTTTTGTTTTGTTCTATTTTAACTCGTATTTTCCCAGAAACACATGGGTATTTTGGGTGCAATAATTCTATACTGTTAACAGTAGTCTTTAGAATACTGAACCTGAGGCACTCAACAATGAGGAAGACAGTGGGCATAAAGGTAAACCAGATGACTGTCTTAACCAACCATGAATTGTATCCCTATTTCATGGTCATTTCACCAACTGCCTTGACTGAATTAGGATTAGTTTTGATGACTACCATATAGCTTATACTAGATGTATTTTTTTCCTGTAACAGTTACAATTTTTACATGGGAAAGTATATCATTATTTTTAGTGTCAACTCTAAAATATTTATTTTATTTAATATATTGATTAATTTTTTGAGACAGGATCTGTCTGTCTTTGTAGTTCAGGCTGGCCTTGAACTTACTATGTAGCCCAGGCAGATCTTGAACTTGCAGCAATCCTCCTGACTCAGCCTCCCAAGTGCTGAGATTAGAGGCATGTGCCATCACATCTGGGTGCTCTAAGACATTTAAAATCATGATGAGATTCTTGAGGTCAGTGACAGAATCCTATTGATATTTGCAAATTCAGCCCCTTTATCTGTTGCATACAATGTGGATATGTTTAATAATTGTGAGAACAAATTCTGTCATTTACTTTTTTGGATTAAAAATAGTTGTAAACTATTGAAGTATTTAAAAAATAACTAATTTTATCTTCTAAATGAATTTATGTTTATGGCATGTCTTGACTTTCAAAATGACAGAAAGTTTTAGATTTTTATCTATATATATTATTATTTTCTGAATTATGTAACAAAGTACCTAAACAGCCTAAATTGACAAAAAAAAGAAAATCTAAAGAAGTATCATAGCACTTGCTACCAAGTCAAACAGAGACACAAATAATATAATACTAAATATTATTCAAATCTGATTATTAATTGAAATAATTTAATGTGAATAAATTTTTGTATAATTACTATAGAAAACACAACTTTAGGTGGTAAGAGTTACTACTACCTAAATTTTGTATCTGTTTTTTAAAAGAATATGAATAATCTGACAGTTTTTTTGAGGGTGATTGGCATGTGGGTTAACTTACACTTGAGTAAGTCCAGTTGGTAGGTGTAATGAGGGTATTCATTTTATACGGCATGATACTCAAGTGCAGATGACTAAATTTTGTCTGAGTTGAAAAGCAGGTGAAAAATGAACTTAGGATGAACTAATATGTACTTGGACAGTGTAACACTCTGCCCTCCACTAATCTTATAATTTGTGCAAATAATTATAGTGAATATGTATATAAAAATTGCAGTACCTCAGGCAGTCTTGTAAGGACTAAATGTTAGACTTATATGGAGACTGCCATTTGTTCCTCATTAATATGTATTTTAATATATATATAGTTTTTCATGAGAGTGAGCACTTTGTGTTTGATTCCTCTTACATTCTTGGTTTTCCAGGTGTGGTCCTATAAATTGGAGTGACAAAGGAAGACTAACAGGAGAAAAACAAACATGTTCATTAGCACACCTATTGTGCACATAAGCAGGACTGCTCTGATGAGTAACTCAAATGGGTGCTTATCACTGGGGCTTATATAGCATCTTAACAGAAAGAACAGGAATTTTTTACAAAAGCAAGAAAAGGACTTAAGAGTTCCTAAGGCAGCAGAATGAAGAAAGGTCATACATGGAGAAACTTAGGAAGACACACACAGTAGGCAGAGGAGTTTGTTCTATAGATATTTCTAGGGCCTTCTCTGGCCTAATGGGCGTCTAGAGTTGTCCTCAGTAATTAAGTTCTGGTGGAAAGAGGAGAAAGATACTTTTATAAGTATGTACCTACTTTTAGGTGATTAGGAGGAGGTCAAAGACTTTTTCTTGAATCTACTTCTCAGTTGCTTTCAGCTCAAAATGATTCTTACACATCTTGTGAGGGAGGTTGGCATATTTTGATTCCTTGTATATGCTAACAGTACCATGGAGTTATGTATTTCTCACATATATCCCTCTTTAAAAAGATTTTTTTATATGAAATTCACTATAAAGTGCTTTCCTTAATCAGTAAGTTATTATTTACTTTAGTTATTTAAAATAATAATTACTAAATCAATTTTTTCTTAACTTTTGCTTCTTAATCTTTTGAATATGATTAATTTTAAGCATGCTATGAGAAACACTAGTAATAAAATTTGTCTTCCACTGATTTTTGTTGAGTCTTAATGTTTTAAAATGAGTTAAGCACCACGAATAAATTAAATGCTAATTAGGGAGAGGTCATCTTGTAAGACAGTAATTGCAATTGAATCTTACCATTAAGTATACAATCAACCCATTTCAGAATTTCTCAGAAAGTCTGTTTTCAGAGGAGAATATGAAGAAATGATGAGATTCACCAAAATTTTTTTCTTGCCTACTAATGATATTGATCAACAGCTTAGGAAAAAAAAAATAGTCGAAGCATGCTGTGTTGTAATTTCTATTAATTTTTTTCTTATTAGGAGTCTTTCTTTGAAATTGACAAGAGACGTGGACCAGGAATCCAGATATCCCCATGTTAGCCGAGTACCGGGCAGTCCATCAGCGGAGTGGCCCCTCCAGAGTGTGGATGAGAACGGAGGCCTAGATCCTCTGCCATTCAGGCTGATGTTACAGGACTGCAC
Source organism: Cuniculus paca (assembly GCA_004365215.1). Taxonomy (NCBI): domain Eukaryota; kingdom Metazoa; phylum Chordata; class Mammalia; order Rodentia; family Cuniculidae; genus Cuniculus; species Cuniculus paca. Next base: position 16,429 of record RJWT010010770.1, on the reverse strand, counting down.
CGCCGTGAAGACGCTGTTATTAAAGATGAAGAGAGTTCTCCAAGAGGTAACGGTTTCCTCTAAGATTAATTCTTTCAGTGGTGGTAGACAATGAAGTCTTCAGATCTGGTCCGACCCTGCTCCGTCAGTAATTAACTACGCGTGGCACTGGGCAAGAGTCAGGACTTCTATGCTTCACTTCCTCCTTAGTCCAGTGAAAACTTTGGGGTTTTGGTTTATAAATAAGTACTCAGAATTTCAAGTCTAAAACCCTAAGGTTCTATGAAAGAATAAGTGAATGCCAAACATCTTCTTATTTATAAGGTAAGGAGAAATTACTGTCAGCTGTTATGCTAAGTGTACATGTCATTATGCAGCTACTGAGTGATAGATGTATTTCACTTGGGTGACACTGCGGCTTTATGTAAATGATACCGGATCATAGTTTATTAGTAGTTTTTGTTCCAATCATAATCAATCCAGGAAAATCCAATCTGAATAATGACTAATTTTGTACAGTGAATGCATTTGCCTTTCTATAGCCTGCCCTCAAATGGTGAGCAAGTCAGGAGAATGTGCGAAGGGATTTTTCCACATTATTGTTTTTCCCCAGGAATCAGACTTTTTAAGATTCAAGTCTGCTACGGTATTATTTTTAAAATTACAATTACATTCTTTGGTAATTTCTACTATTGTTTAATAGATATCTAAAGTGATAGCCATGAATTTTAAACGAATTTCCTCGAGTAAGTGGGAATTCTGAAAAACAGCCTAAAACTTGTGACTTCAAATTGAAATGAGTTTTATTATATCCCATTAACTTTTAATAGATTTCTAGTTATTCATAGGAGATATTTATAGTGTGAAAACAAAAGTATGTATTACCTGGAATAAGTAGTAACGTGACTACATTATAATAATGATTGCTAATATTTTTAACACTTTCATAACAATGACATTTTTAGCTGCTACTGGAGGTGAGAATTGAATTGGGAAGACTCAGTTAAAGTTAAATTTTTTTCATAGACTGTTACAAGCATCCAGTTTTATGCTTTCATTAGCTTTTATAAACAAACATTGGAAGAGATCTTTGTTATATCTCATACCTGATTAGATCATTTAGGTAGTCTTTGTACTTGCAATCTATGATGTGGTATACAGAAATGAAACACTTTCACTTGATTACTACTAGAGCTTCAGTAATTCAGTGACTGGGCAGTTAAAAAAGGCAAAAAAAAGTAAGTTACATACACTTGTGGTTGAAAAAATAGTTTATTTTTTTTTTATTTTAAAGAGGATACAACAAAGTAAGATAAAACAATAAAATCAATCAGAATAAACCAGAGTAAGTGATACAGGACTTCACAACATTACAAAATCAACATTAGTTACCATAATGTACAGAACAGAATAGAATAGAAACAGTAAAAGCAAAACAATGCATACAATAGAAGACTATAAAACAAGACAATAGTAAATTCAAAATGGCTACTGTATATATCTTACTGTCTTGGAAATATCTGCTCGTGCCACCAGGTATAATATAATCAAACAAAGCAAAAGAGAATAAAACCCAACCCAACAAAACAATAAACAATAAACAATGTAGGCCTTCAGAGCCAGACTATAGGGAATCAACAATGGCTACCACCCTCAGAAGGAGATACCTGCTAGATGCCACACTGCATATTGCTATCTTCTGAACAGATGATCAGATCACTGGCCCTAGACCTGCAATATCAGTGAAACATTAAAGCACCACAGGCTTTCAATTCCATTTCACCTTAATAGCTGTCATCAGAGCCTGTGTTTTCTCTGGATCCACCAGTTGCTGGGGGGGGTGTGTGTGACACTTTTGTTTGCCAGCCCACAAGCAGTATTTTTAAAGTATAATAGCACTTAAAAGTCAGTTTCTCTTTATGTTACTATTATCCCTACTTGTGAGCTTGAACTGCCAGACCGTGGTACAGATACTATGTAACAGCTTCCTCACCTCATTTCCCTGTATAGATTCATTTATGCTATGTTCATAGTTCAGAATCAGTCATGTGGGAGTGTTTATGCCATAGAAATTGGTGTAAACTAGGGCTTTTTAAAGAAATTTTGCCATTCCTGCTGTTAAATATTTACCAGCATAATGCTATATGTATTGCTGTATGGTTTCTATTCAAAGAAAATATGAATAGAGAAATTAGAACCTCCTCTACCTTTTATTTAACATGCAGTATGAACTTCTTTGAACAAGCAAACCTAATAACATCTGTTATATTAAAAGATATTAATCTCACAGTCTATAACATTCAACTGTTCAGCTTTATACTGCCCTTTGGTCTGGAAAATCAATACAAGTGAAAAGGAAGTAGGAAGAAATGACAAGCAGTGTCAAGAGACTTTCTTAAGGTTTCTAATTTTATAATTTTAAAATATTCAGTGGTATTCACTAATGAGGAAGAACTCAAAATTTATTGAGTTTGTGTTTATACTTCTTTTCTTCATTAAAGAAACAAAAGAGAATTGGTTTTTAAAGGTGATGTGTAGTGACCAATAATTGCATGTTTGTGCAGCAGAGCAAAGCAAGTTGATACTTCACCCTAAACGCCACAGCTTGGACCTTCGCAGTACACAAGCATATCTCCTTAAACCATGCTCAACCTACAAATAAAAACAATAAATAGCAAGCTCACAGTTCCACCTAACATAATACAGCTAATCCTGGGGCAGGTCCCAAACCCAATCAAGTTAACCCCCCACGCTCACTGCCCAAAGCAATGAGAGCAATTCACTTGCAAAATGCTGCAGGACCTGACTTTTTAAAATAAACTTACCCATATAGTTAATATTGCTTGTATTTTAATGATTGTAAATAGTCATGATAAATTGTATTTGTAATACTTTAAAGCTACCTTTAAATTTGACAATTAACTAACATTTTTTAAGATGCCACATTTAAACTTTTTTGGAAATTTTTATTAGATGATAATAAAATACTAAATCCTGTTAGGTCATTCATGAATTTCTTCGTTTTAGTTATTCGGTCATTAACTGCATTGCATTATTCATTATTTAACTTACTTAGTCGTTAATAAAAAATGTTCACTGATTAGTAATTTCTCCAGTCTGTGGTGTCTTCGTGGTAATGTGAATCATACTAAACTAACCCAGTTCTGTGAATCATGTTTGTTATCCTAATGGATGATGTGGATTTTCCATTCAGTGTCATTTGTAAAGTGAATATAACGGAGAAAATGAATGTAGCCGAGAGGCTGTCTGTGAATCACCTCATGGTGAGATCCAGGTGTAGGGGTCATTGAGGGCTGAGGCACAGCTCTAACGGCTCTGCTTTAGTAAGCCCAAGCATGTGAATGCTGAAAACTTTCCAGAAGATTCTTCCATGTATCCTGGAACAGTAGTACTGGATTAAGATACTGCATTTTAGACTATATTAGACATACTTGAAACCTTTTTCAGTGAAAGGATGCTCACTCCTAAATATGTTTTAGATCTGCCCATTTCTCTTTCCCCAGTTGCTTCAACATCAGTGATGTCCCAGTTTTGGGCAATAACTTTATAATTGGTCCTTCTACTTAACTGTTTTCTCATCCAACTAACCAGTTCCTCCATTGCAGATAAAAATGAATGAGATCAGATTCCTCTTCTGTAAATTCTGAATGTTTCCTAATTTTGATTAGATGTCCTTAGCCATTTTTCTGTGACAGCCTGCATTTCCTAGCAATCTGCTGCATTTATCCCTCCTTACCATAAGAATATTCCTCTTTTTTCCAAGAAGAATGAGAAAATGCTTGAAGAGAATGAGCTTATCATCCTGTCCTCTCCTTTAATCCCTGAAATACTGTTTGCTACTTAATAAACATAGCAAAAAAAATTTCATTCAATTTTCAGTCTGCCACTAAATATCATTAATGGACTAAAAATGAAAATTGGAGTGCTCAAATGAAGATGAAATAGACACATAGCACATTTTTCCCCTTTGAATGTATAGAATATGCTCTTTCTCAGAAAGCAAAACAGACAGTAACAATTACTAGATTTACTCCAGTCAACCACTTATATATTTAATTTAATCAAGACTGCAAGGAGTAAAGATGATTTCCTGAAGCTTTTTAAATTTTTATGTGGAGTAGATGGCTCCAGTATTCATTAACTATATTTTTGAAATTGTCTCATAAATCTTTATGATTAGAAAAAACAAAACAAAACAAAACACAAAGGGCTTAGAGATAGGTTTTCCCATATATAGACATGTCACCTTTCAAACGCAGATTATTTTTATTTTTATACACCATTATTATAGTTCCAAAGAAAAAGAGTGGATACAAATCATTACAAAATCCAAAGTAAGTAAGTCTAATAGTTCTTGAAATACAAACTTTTATATAAGGTTTATATGAAGTGTTTACTTCTTTGACTAATCATTTTCTAATGGTGCACTGTTGACATCTTAATGTCATTAAGGTTGATTTCAATTTTAAGATGAGTCAAATATGAATAACCTGAATAAAATATTATACTTCTGATTTTGTTTCTCTTTTTAAAAGATAAACTGTTACTAAAATACACATGCATACTCTGAAAAATTTCAAAAATCAAATCCTTTATTAAAAAGCAAAACTGTCTTTGAGACCTTAGAAATTCCAATGTTACTTTTTATCTTTAGCATTAGAGATAGAAGAACTGACAGTAGTAAAGGAGAAATTCTTCCTTTAATACTTTTTCATGTAATTCTATTTTTCCATACAAGAAACATGTTTAATATCTACAGACATAACATATAAATATCTCCCTTTAGTATGTTCTATTCTTTGTGTCATCTTTTATAAAATACACTTGTACTCCATGGTAACTGACCAGAGGGCTACTGGGAAGAGAACTCAGATGCAAATCAGCAGTGTATTTTTAAGGGTGACAGTAAGAATGTCATGGATTGTTTGTCAACCCTGACTCCCACAGCTCCATAACTTTTAAATTTAAACCTAACAAATAAGGATTAAGGGTGGAATTAGCAAATTTCCCGAATAATGAAACATTTTGTAAAAGGTGGAAAGGGTAAAAAAACAAGCTGCTGGTGGTACATGCCTTCTTCCCAGTATTCAGGCGCTGAGGCAAGAGAATCAAGAGTTCCTGTAAAGCCAGCCTGAACTTTATGAGTTCAAGGTCAGCGTGAGCTGCATAGCAACACCCAGTCTCAAAAACAAACAAAAATATATTGTTAAAATATGATGAGCCTATTTTAACAAAGTAGGTAGATACATTAAAATCAGGGAAATATTTACTTGAGAGTCAGCGTAATTCACAAGTGCATGTAGTTGATACTAGTATTGAGCTCTGTAGCATTTTGGAAAAGATTTGCTATTAATTAAAGAGTTCTTATTTCTTTTTTCTTTTCTCAATTATCTGATAGTTCACACTTTCATTTTATCTAAAAAGTGTAATGGAAAGATTTCAAAGATAATTTGTGATGTAAAGTTCTGTTTTTTTTATTAAATATAAACTGTAAGTATGTGACAAAATCTTTAAGAGTTTTGAACTTCACCATTCATCATTGTGCAATGCAAATTTTTAAAAGTATTTTTTTGCGTATGTCATTGAAATGATTCCAAGAGGTATTGTTAGGGAAAACAGACCAAACACTGGAAGAAATGGCACCGAGAAGGTTTCCCAGGCTGTTTATTAACACCTATGGGCTTAAATCTCAAGTTATGTTGTAGGGCCATCAATTAAAGGAGTGTGGGTTACTCAAAGGAGGGAATGTTCTGTTATCAGGCTTGTCTGGACATGGGCATACTTGACAGGCTTTTGTTTAAAATTTTAATTTCTTTTCAGTATAATAAGGATTGTATAAATAACTGACCTATTATTGGCACATCTCAATAGCAAAAGAAAGGAATGTAGAATAAAAACCCCAGAAATGGAAATAATGGAAAACTATAATCAAAAATCCTAAAGAAATGTATCAGAAGTAAGCCATTTCTCATGTAAATGTACACATTTTAGTGAACTTCATATTTGTATTTTGAAAATGTCACAGATTTTTTATTTTTTCTTCATGCTTATTATCATTAGCTTACAAAGTATGTTTAAGTAAAAATTAGCAAAACAATTCCTATAAAAATTGTATATGTAAGAAATGTGGAAGAACTTAAATAGTATTATAGTAGATATAAACATAAGATATATTACCAGAATCATATAGGTACATTTTGTAGTAAGAAATAGTTTTTTGGAAAAACATAGCAATCATAAAAATGGATACTATATTTATATACTTACAGAATTATAAATGTGGATGGCAAAAACTGACAGGACTAAATAAAAAAAGGACAAACTAACAACCATGCTAAAAAGATTTTAATAAAAACCCTTCTAAAAATAATTGATAAAACAAATGAAACATAAGAAAAATTCAAGAAGATCTGAACATTGTCACCTTCTCTAACCTACCTAAATTTATAGAATACTACTATTAACAATAGAATCATGCTGAGTCATGAGTAAGTCTCAATATATTTCAAAGGTAGAAATTTGTGAATATCTTTTTTGAAAGCAAAAACAATTAAATTAGAAATAAATAATAGTAGTTAACTCATGGATCAATTTACAAATCAGAGGAAATTCTAAAACTTTTCAAATGAATGAGAAGGGAGGGAACTGAGAAAAGAGAAACTAAGATCATCTACAGGTACCAATTTCCCCAGGACGAATGTAATCATACATATCTAGATTGTACCAATAAACTTAATTATAAAAATGATCCATTTTTCTGCATTCTATGCAACACATATGATCACTAGCAAACAGCCCTAAAAGTTATTCTATGGTCTCTGTTAACTTGTAATGATATATGCCTATTTTTGTGTATGTATTTATTTCCTGTAAAATAAAGCATACACTAATAAAATTTTAAAGGAGTAATTTAAAAAATACTACAACTCAAAATTTGTGGGCTATAGTTAAAAAAATAACTTTGGTGAGATTTATACTTTTAAAAGTTTATTAGAAAGAAAGTGTTACAATTGTTAACCTAAATTTCTTACTTAAGAAGCTAGAAAAAGGAACACAAATTAAATTCAAACAAAGTAAGGAGAAATAACAAAAAAATCAATGAAATTAAAAAACAATAGTAGGGCCAGGGGTCTAGCTCAGTGGCCTAAGCGCCTGTCTGGCAAGCTCAAGGTCATGAGTTCAATCCCCGGTGCAAAAAAAATGTATAAAAAACAATAATAGAAATTTATAAAGTTTTGAGAAGGTTAACTAGAACAATAGCCAGCACAAAGAAGAGAGAGACTGAAGAAAATATAGAGAAAAAATAAGAAACACAGTTCACCAAGATCCACAATGAGTTGAGGGAGGGTCATCACTACAAATTCTACATATATGAAAATCATAAGGGAAAAATACATAAACTACAGCACAGGACAAAATGACAATATGGTGAAAAAGGAAAATTATTTGAAATACACAACCTTCTAAAGTAATTGAAAATTTGAAGACTCTAATCTATTAAATAGTTGTTATTGTTTTTGTTATCATCCACATTATTTTGTGGGACTAGCAATAAATCAAGACCTTTACATGAACTAAATCCCAAGGCTTTCTTAAAAAATTTTTGAAGCAAATTCTAAAAATAAAAACAAAGCAAAACAAAAAACTTTCATGGGTGGATTTTATCATATATTTAAGGAATACATAAGGCAAATATTATGCAATGAATTTCAGAAATAGAAGTAGTGTGTACTTTTCAACTTATTCTATGGGCTAGCATAAACTATTAGTAAAAATCTTGCATAATTCTAATAGGAAAAATGAAGTTACAGGAAACTTTTTCTTAGTGTGAATACAGTGCCTTTTAAAATTAGTAAAGTCCAGTAAGTAGTATGTAAAAAATAGTGATCCATTTAATTTTGTTGTATGATTTCAGCACCTGTCCAATCAGTGAACTGATCCAGTAATCACACACCCTTAATGTCAGCACCCTTAATCCCATGAATCAATCACATACTCTATATTCAACCATCCCTGAACAAGCCCCATCTAAAAACTGTGTGAATCTTTGGGGGAGAAATCTAGATGCAAATCATAGCAAAGCCCTTTTATAATTCAAATATAATCAATGAGACTTATCGTATAACTCAAAATGATCGTATTAATAGATGAGGAAATTTATGGTTAAAAATTAGCTGAGTATACAGTAATGGAAGGGAATTTCTATTTGCTAGCTAATATCCATAATTAACTGTGAAAAACAGAAGCATCCTCCTAATTAGACCAGAAAGGAGGGCGTGTCTACTAACATATTGCTAGTGAGCATTATGCTAGAATTATTACATAGAAAACATAATATTGGAAAGAATATGTTAAAGTACTTCTATCGGCATATATCATGTTTGTTTATATAATCTACAAAACATTTAGTAAAAACATAAAAAAAGGAATTGAGATGTATTATGTACATGTACCAACTCCACACAAGAAATGTAATCCTTATGTACTACAAACATGTACTGATCAAAAAAAAAATGAAAAGAGAAAAAAATCATAATAGGGCTAGGAAGTAAATTAAGTAACTTTGGAGGCTTCTCAAATATCATAAATTTATGTGTTGCCCGGTAGAAATTATCCCCCACATTTAGAAGACATAAATGGTTCATCTTTGTTGTTGCATAGTTTCTCGGAGATGAGTTTGAGCATTGTTCCCTGTTGGTATAGATGAAGACCTCCAGTATGGTTGTGCTCCAGATGTCAGCTGCTCTTCCAGTCACAATGATGCTCCTCTGAGTCTGAGGATCCAACACCTAGCTCATCACTTGCTGACAAGGAGACTCATTTGTTCACGGCTCAGGGTCAGGCCCTCAGTTCTTTACCATCTGTGCCTTTTGCTGGGCCACATGGGAGCCGGATTTCCCCATAGTGGAAGAGAGAACAACAACACATGCACAAAGAATGTCCCGTGTATTTTATAACCTGGACCTGAAAAGTACTGAATTATCACATCTGCATAACATATTGTTCATGAAGAACAAACATGTCTGCATAGATGGGGACTGTAAAAAAGTATGGATTCTGGAAAATGCAGATCACTGTAGTCCATCTTGGAAGCTGACTAGGACAGCGGGCCCTCTGACCTCTAATAATGCATTCCTCTCATATACAAAGCACATGTGTGCCTTCCAAAAGCCCAATCAAGTATCATTCCCCTACAACAGCAGTTCAGCGTAACACATATCAGCAGTGCAATATTCCATTTAACCTATGGAGTGATGCACAAGTGAGTAGTCTCTTGATTAGTGTTCAAAGTCTGGCAATAATTCTCCATGACCTTTCATCCTTTCCTCTGTGATTTTGGTTCTGTGAGTCATTCTTTGTCATCAAGTTAGCATATATTTTTCGCAGATTGATGTCTCATCCTTAATCTTCTTGATATATTAGTATTCAGAGGCATTTTCTCTTTTTACAATGTCTGTTCCTTGAAGTCTTAAACCAGAAAGTGTTTTCGTGACTGTAACTATCTTAAGATTTGTTTGAATTCATGTGAACTTTATTTGAGATTGACTCCATTAGGCCAAAACCACACTCACAAATCTCTTCAGGATAACCCTTACTCTAAATAGAAACAGCTGAGGAGAATGCCCTTTAACTTTTGAAATTGTGGTTGTTTTGTTGAGAAATTCCATGTGTAGATCCTACAAGCTTAAATAAAAAGTGCTTTCTGTCTGAGTGAACCAGGTATTCTGTGAATCCTCTTTCATATTTCAGAATAGTTCCACACCAACCAAGTAAACACCTAAATTTATGCATGTTTTACATCTGGGTTGACGTGTTTGCTACTCAGGCTTACATATTCATCAAAACTCACTGAACAGTATGCACTTAAAACAGCAACACGTGGAATGTCACAGTACAATTTGAGAGCAACACAGTCAATGTTTTGGAATTTTGTTTTTTCCCTGTGAAATCTGTAAATGAATGACTTTATCATACAGATTAAGTGAGGGTACTATTGCCAATTCTGGCTAAATGTTCCAACTGCTTAATTTTCTCCTCATTTTCAAAGTAACATAAGTTAAAAATCAACATTGTATCTTATTACACACCAGTAGATCTCACTGTGCATTTTCTGCAAGTCTTGAGTTTAGATAATGGCATAATTTAGAATCACTGAGGACTGGCAGGATTCTTAATAAGATTTTTCTGTCTGCTTATCTCCTGGCTCTGTATGAGGTTATAAAACTTGATCCAGAAGATAGGTAAAGAGAGGAGGGAAGTATAATACATGATTCTTTTTATATATAAGCAATCAAAATTTACAAGAGTGCTCTGGAAGAGATTAAAGAGGGAGAAAAATTATTCTCTAATTCAATCCTTATTTCATTGACAAAATTTATTGGCGGGAGCGGTGAAGATCACAGGTGTTTTGAATCAGACATACAGGTGTGAACCTCACTTCTGCCGCTTAATAGCTATTACAAGTTGATTAAAGTTTTTTGGACTCTATTTTAACATGTGAAATATTAATAATTACCTCATAGGCTTATTTGGACAATTAAACAAATACACCCCTCCTATATATATATGTGTGTGTGTGTGTGTGTGTACACACATTATTATGTGCTGTATGTTACATATAATACATATATATATGTTACAAGTATCACAGTGGAAGTGAGTCATAAGAACCCATGAACAGAAGTCACTGCCATAATATTAAGTGATGCAGAAATTATTTGATAATTTTTTAAAGCTTAGAAATTGTTATGGTTTGTGTCTAGGTGGCCCCCAAGCCTCATGCAGTCATGGAGGCAGCTGAATCTAGCATTTGTGATTGGTTTGTTGTTTAGAACTGAGATTAGTGATGTGAGTACTGCACCTGTCCAGGGGCAGAGCCAGCATACAATATAAGGGAGGGAAAAAGGCCCGTTTTTTTGTCTCCCTTTTTGCCTTGTTTGCTCTTGTTGCTTGTGGGCCACCATGAATGGCTGCCCCTCAGCCACACTACCCTGCCTTGAAGCCAGCTGAATATGGACTGAAACCTCCAAAAACTGTAAGAAATAAACCTTCCCTTCCTTCACTTTGGGTATCAGATACTGTGTGTCAGCAATGAGAAAAAAGTAACCAAGACAGAAATATAATAGTAAATGCTCTTTGACAGAATGGGGTGCTGTATTCATTGAATAATAACTCAATATTAATAATTATTAACAAGACCATACCAGCAGAATCTAAGGAGAAATATTGTTGCTATTTGTACTCTTCTGGATTTAGTTATGATGAAATATTTGACCCTGTGTTCCTTGACAAAAGAACTGTCAGTTGAATTTCCTTTTTTCAGTTCAGTGTTTAGAACGATTGTTACATTTGTGCAGTGATGGTGATAGACCACGGTGGTAATAGGTAAGAGAAAGAAAGGAAAAGATGTGTGGTGTCTCTTGAAAACAGTGTCAGCAGTACTGCTGAATCAGAGTAGAAGGGCCATAGAAAGAGAAAAAGCAAGGGAAAAAGAAAGTTGTGGTTTGCATAATGAGTAAATATTATTGTCATTTCCTGGGCCTATGAAAGCTAAGGGAGAGGAGTAACCTGTTGTGAGGCAGAAGAAAAGATGAGTTCTGTTTTGGACAGGTGAAGGTTACGATGCTTATTGAAACATAAAAATGTGTGTATCAAGTAGAATCTTGAATCAGTGTGTGCACATTCATGAACTCCTGGGTGGAAATACAGATTGAGTATCCTTGATCATAATTTATATTTAAAACCAGCATAGAATGCTCCAATATTTAATGATCAAAGAATCAGAAAAAAGAGTGCCTAGTGGTGTGGGAGGAAAGAACACTAGGAGAGTACTGTCTGTCCAGAAACCAAGAAAAAACATTGTATCCAGAAATTCACCTTGAGCAAGGACCCTGACAATGAAGTAGGATAAGAACAGATAAGCAGCCACTGGATCTCAGAGTTCTTTGGTCTTAATTCAAAAAGCACATTGCTTAGACTTAGGAATTTCAGTATTTATAAGTTAAAGTGCTGATTTGTGAAACCACAGCCTAGAAAAGAACAATAACCATTTATAGCTGGTTCTTAGTTGTTAAGTTATTGCTTTGTAAAAAATCGGTCTCTAAATGCGTAGAGTATGAACACTAAAAATAAATACTTTTGGTTCCAAGCAGGTGTTTTAAAGTGTGTGATATATCTTACTTTTGTAAGGACATCATAATTTTATTGAATTAATCAAGAATGATAATCCAGTGTTATTTACATCGAATACTCACCATGTTGAACTCCTATCAGGTTGAGCAAGCATACACCTGTCAGCCGGTGATCTCTTTCCTGGTATATACACCTGTATCACTGCTGGTCAGGAGTCTTATTTAACTACTTGTAAGGAAACAAACTGTAACCCACAGTGTAAACACTAAATGATCCTCTCCTTGTACCTAACCGCTGTGTTAACCCACTATTTACCTTTTAATCATATTCAGTAATCGAAGTTTAACCACAAGTATTAGTTTTGTTATGAACATCTAAGTTTCAGTTTTCTTCTTGCATCCAGCATTAATGCTTTCCTTGTAGTACAGTTCATGCCCTATGTGTACTCAGATGGGCTAAATCTGCATTGAGAACCTCAGGCTGCAGCATAGCAGACCCTGGGCAAAGAGCACCCTGCAGAGTCTGGGGAATCCTCAGGGGGCTCAGCATTGGCACCAGGGAGAGGGAGTGGAAGAGCCAGGGCCATGGAAGCAGCTTAACTGTGCTGTGGAAGGACCACAGTTGTGTTCCGCTGAGGCACATTTTGTACTGAAATATAGTGTTTGATTTCCATCTCAGAATCAGAATTAGTGACATATTTAACTGTAGTCAAATGCCTGTTTTTAATCACCAGGTCCATAAATGATGATGTTGTCAATTTATGTCACACAGCACCGTTGTTTAGGAGTAACGCAAACCTTAAAGTATTCCTGTGTTTACAGATGAGCAAGTGAGCTTTCTTAGCCTCTAGTGGTCAGTTAGGTGGAAGGCAGCTCTCCTTAATGACATCTGTTTAACCTTGATGGAAAGAAAAACTTGAAAAAATTAAATATTGACTGTATTGTAGTTTAGGTTTCCTGAAAGAAATACAGGTGTTGATTACCTCAATTATTTCAAATGTATTCTTAAACTTTCTGCTCTTTATAAAAGTAGGCAATAAACATAGAGAACTATCAACAGATAAACAGAACCAGCTCACTTTATCTTTATGATTAACACATGTGAAATAAATAAACCCGTTCATCTTGTTCTCTGTGATTAGAAGGGCCTGTAGGCCGAGCAAGGGAAGTGCTGATTTTAAAAAAAGAATAATGAATTATCACTAAGTTACCTTAACTTATATATGAAAAAATTTTTTTAAAAAGTCTGTGGTAAACATTAGGGATCAGGAATGTTGTGTTGCCTAGGCTAGTTAAATAAATATTAGGTTTTCCTGGCCCTCTAATCTGTATTTTAACCACTCACCTCAGTTGACATAGTCAGAAAACAGTTATATTGTATAAATGAATGGATGTTGCCAGTTCCCATAAAACTTTATTAAAAAAATAGGCAGTGGGTTAGGCTCAGGACTTCTCTGGGCCGTCACCCTCTGTTACGTCAAAGAGCATCGACTGAAGTACCATGGGGTGCGTGCTTTTAAGAGTATAGTGTAAGGAGCCCAGCACAGTCTAAATCTATTCCCTTAGGTAACTAAATGATCCTGGCAAGTTATTTAAATTCTGTGCCTCTGTTTTCTTGCGAGTAGAGTGGGTATAATAATTAACATATTACTTTAGTGTGTTGTGAATAGTAAATGTGTCAACATATTTAAAACACATGGACCCAGCAAAAGTGTTGGACCCAGAAAATGCTGAATGGGCATTAGTAGTTATTTTCTTTTTCTTTTTAAAGCAAAACAAAAAAAAGGATAGAAATGATACAGAATTTCAAAAAAAAATAGTAAGAAATACTGTATTGTCTCCCTACTATAAAAAAAATAAAAAATAAAAAACTGAAAGAATAATAAGATCCAGAATGTACAACAGATATTGTAATAATGAAAGGGAAAGAAAGTGCTCAAAAGGAAAGAACAACTGGGATAGAGGAAAGGAGAAAAGGAAGAACGGAAAAGATTATATGTATGTAGGTATACATATATAAATGTATGTATGTGTATGTGTGCAAGTAATTATTTTCTTGTCAAGTCTGACAGTCACTAATGAAATAAAAAAAACCTGGGTTTGCTCATGAGACAAATTCAAATACAGACGATAAACCTACAGGAACTTAGCTATTATTTTTTTCAAATTATTTGATGATTCTCAGATTTCCTCATGAATAATAGAATAAAATTTTTTATGACCCTCATAAGATTAAATTTGGGCCAGCAACAGAAAGGTCTAAGTGTCACTTACTGTTTCTTCCCTCTTGATACCCTATTGAAATCTCATCCTAAGATTAATTTTAAACTCATCAACTGAATTGGTGTTTGATCCCAAGCTTGACAATATATCCATGGTTCAGATTTTGTCTAGAATTTGGCTTACATTTTGGTATTCCTATTTCTTTCTTGCTTCAGAGCTGCAGTTTGGCTTTTATTGTAGAGATATTTTTTTCTTTTTCCTAGAAACACTAAATGCTACCTGCTCAAATCTCTGATCAAATGGGATAGTTTTGTAATAAATTTTGTGTAGGGTATTAGTGAATATGTATTGGGTTCACTTGTAATACCTATAGTTAGATTTGAAAGGAATTTTGAAATTTTGTTTTCATATTTAAAGAAATATGTATCAATGTTGATTTTAAATCATTTCAATATGCTTTCCTTATAAGATACAGATACAGTATTCTTAGCTGCTGTTTGTATCCAAGTGCAAACAATCCATCTACAACTTCCTGTAGATAATTCTACTTTCCTCCAAATCTATACTTGATTTCAAGGTGGGACTTTTTTTTTGGCAGCACCAGGGATTAAACTCATAACCTTGTGCTTGCCAGGCAGGTGCTTGGGCCACTGAGCTAAATCCCCAGCTCTTCAAGGTGGGACTTTCTTTAGATGTGGAGAGATTTACCACTTATGACTAGAAACATTGTTTTAATAATCTATTTAAAAGCAAAATTTGGCTTTAGTTCACTGTATTCTTAACTATAAAGTTTATTTCTCATTAAAGGCTTTGTAGAGACTCTATTTTCTTCCATTTAACTATTATACTGTAGTTTTGATGGGTGGTGATAAAGTTATGCTTTGAGAAGATGTGGTTGAATTCAGGACCTGATGACAATTCTGAGTTCCAGTGTGCCCCCATGGCTTTTGAAACCTTGGAATCTTTTGAATCCAAGGCCAATTTTCTAATATTGGAAGACTTCCTCATTTGCTGCATGTCACTGAGAAAGATATAGACATTTCTTGGTTGGGGCTGTATCAAATTTAACTTCTACTGGAGAGAGAATTGCAAACTGTGAATATTCTTGAATTGTTTCATCTGGACATTATACTCAGTTGAAATATAAGAATATGTATCTTACTGGAAAATTGTTTAATATCTACCAAAGCTATATTTTTCCCTCAAGAAACTTTCAGAAGAGGGAACAAGGTTTTTTTTCAGTAATGAGTAGTGATAAAAGAGCAGTTAACGTTGCCATGGATACAAATAACTGTGGGCTATAGGCCAAAAAGCTGTTGGCATTGAATTGTAAATAATCTTGTAGATAACATCTACATCTCTATTCACCAACAATATAGGAATTTTTGCTGTAAGTTAATTACACAATGTAGTAATTCAAATGTAGGTTTGAGATTATTGGAATATTAGAAAATGGGAGAGGTGCTAAGGTACCTGGTGTGCCTATATCTGTGTGCATGAGCATGGACCCAGGTCTGCACATAGGCACAGTCACTGTGTACACTGAGATTGTTTAGTGTTTGCAGTTTTATATGCTGAGTGTGGGAGACAGGGTCGGAAGAACTTTTAGAAATAAATGGAGGCGGCGGTGCACAAAGCCTATAATCCTAGCCCTGTGGGAGGCTGAGACAGCATCATAAATTCAACTTAACAATTTATTGAGACCCTGTCTCCTAATAAAATTTTAAAAAGGTGCAGATGTAGCTTCTTGTGAAGGCTCTGGGTTCATCCCCAGTACCACAAAGATAATACATTCATTCATGCATACACACATACATAAAATTAAATTTTAAAATCTTTTTAAAAACGTCATCAATATATAGCTGTCATTTAATTGCTTCTTCCCGGTCAGATTAGATGACCCTATTACACAATTCAACTCTGGAAAAATAATTGGGTGCTCACCTTCACAGGCTTCGCCTGGGAGCCTTCCTTGGCACCCTTCTTGTTACTTTTTATCTCCTTTTCTTCACTGTGTTCACTTACTATTTCTCACTGTTTTGAGGCTCTTTTACCTTGTATAAGAATTCTGATGT
>RJWT010010769.1:0-15654 GCA_004365215.1 Cuniculus paca | reverse complement strand
TCTCTCTCTCAGACAGAAGCTTTCTTTCTCTCAATAAATATATTCTGCTCTTAACCTCCATTGTAAAAAAAAAAAAAAATGTCAAAGGTTCATATTTTAATTATATTGATACAAAACTTCTGTGAAGGGTCTTTCTAGTATAATTCTGACAGTTAAAGATTGATCATTGAAGGAAAGACAATATATCGAAGCATATTTATAATAGTAGAAGTCATTTAATTAGATAAACTCATTGTTAGAAATTCTTTTGTTGGAGTTGAGATTTTAATCATCCTTAAATAATACAAAAGTATGTTAGAATGTTCTATGTAAATTTTAATTGTTCACATTAAGGATTAGTTTATTCTCCACTCTTTGCAACAGAGTGTGCTACAGCTTACAGGAAATAAAATTAAAATCAGAATGAACAAAAGTATTAATCAGAAAAGAATGTCAAAGCCAGAATAAGAAAAACATATCTTATATGTACATACACATGAAAGCCTGAGTTTGGTTATGAGATTCTTGGAGGCCAGAGATAAAAGGAAAACCTTACGTGATTAGTTATACTCAGTGCCCTACTTAGAATTTTGACTCTGTGAAGAGGAAATACTTTACTCTTTGTAAATGATTTTTTTTCCCCCTTCTTAGCTTCAGAAATGGAGCAGTTACGAATCAGCCCAGCTACCATGCTCGAAGACGAAATTACGTGGCTGGATAACTTTGAGCCTAACCGCACCGCTGAATGTGAGACCAGTGAAGCAGACAACATCTTACTGGCTGGGCACTTGCGGCTCATTAAGACCCTTCTTTCACTCTGTGGGGCAGAGAAGGAAATGCTTGGTAACTATTGCTTCATTTTGTCATGTGTCAGAATGCCTCAGTTCTCAGCTACTGCTGTAGTGTAGTGTATAATTGGGACAATAAAATAGTTGCTAAATGTTCCATGGAAAATTTACCCTTCCGGAATAAGAAATTAATCTACAATTTCATTGGCTAGTAAACATAAGGTGTATTTTACCTTTGTCAATAAACCACATAGAGAATTTTACACTGTTCACAATGGTTTAATTACAAAACTTCTTTTTGTTTGGTTGGTTTTTTTGTTGTCGCTATGTTTTGTTTTTGAGACAGGGTCTTGCTGTGCAGCTCAGGCTGGTCTGGAACTCAGCAATGCTCCCATCTCAGCCGCCCTGAGTGCCGGGATTGCAGGCGTGCACCACCGCACCTACTTTATAAAACTTCTTAATACTAAGTAAAGATTAAAATAGATTGGTCTCTTTTTGCTGATATACACATTATAATGTACAATCTGTTGTATATCTTTTAAGGATGATTCTAATCTGGGGAGGTGACCCCCAGCTCCTGCGTCCCCAGTGCCAGGGTAAACACATGAGATGTCCTGGGTTCTACATGTAATCTGAAAGCGAGTCCCATACGATAAATTACATCCAGAAAACAAACCAAAAATGAACTACCACTCTCATAATACAAATGAAGCTCCATGAAATCTTCTTGGCTACAGGGTGTCTGTAGAAAAGAGTGATTCTTATCCAGGAAGAGAAGAGCCCATCATTTTTACCTAAAGAAGGCGAACTTTAAAAGTTATATAAACCTCTGTGGATTTCCCTATGCTGAGAGTAAGAGTTAATTATTCACTCTGCCCATTCTGCCTGTGGTGTTGACATTTGTACTCCCAGGGTGAAAACTTGACTTCTCTTACTGTATCGTAGGCTAATAAAGAAAAACTTCCTCACTTGTCCACCTTGGTTCCTGTCCCCTGCCCCTCCACCCCACAGAGCATCACCTCAGAGGAATCACTTAAGAAATGAGCGTTCAGCTGGGTGCACTGCTGACGGGCGGGCTTTGGGTGCTTTTGCTGCTCTAGTAGGAAAGTGCAAGATAGGGTCTTTGAATGAAAACTCGTGTTCATCCTCACCGTGAATATTATGCTCTATTCCAGGTTCATCACTCATTAAACCATTGTTAGATGACTTCCTTTTCCGAGCTTCTAGAATTATTTTAAATAGTCATTCTCCAGCTGGCAGTGCCGCCATCAGTCAACAGGACTTTCATCCAAAGTATGGAAAATGCACGTTGTGTTCAGTTTTGGTAAAAATTCTAATTCAAAACTTTAGTCCAAAAGGATTTTCTTAACTTGGAGTTCGTCTTCCATCTTGTGAGTCTTTGTATCCAAGATGCAATGTACTGTGTAAAGAGATGTGCGTGAAGATGCTTAGTAAAGCCAGCCTGGCCCATAGTGAACACAGAGCAGGCACATTGGGACATCCTCATCACCAGCGCAGAAGAATAGATAATAATGTGACTAATTTGACAAGAGCAATCCCAGGAAAAGTGAAGGTTTGAAGAGTTGTGTCCGGGTGCTGAGCTGGACTGTGGTAGAAGTGCCTGCGTAGCTTTAGCATGCACGAAGTCCCAAGTTCAGTGCCCAAAGTGTCCCAAGTCAGCAGGCTCCCGGGGAAGTCTTCAGGGTCACTTGGGAGAAAAGGATAGGTGCCATAATATACAAACTTGGTTGTTGGACTGTGTTCTGGTAACTGCAACTGCTAGTGATTTGTTACAGTTGTAATTTTGGAATCAACTTTTGTAGTAGTTTTTGCGGGTAGAAATTAGATTCCTTTGTAATGTTGTTCCCGGTTAGGTGATATTTATGCTCTTGGGGAAGCCATAACCTGCTGTCTAACTTATTTACTGAGAATCCAGCTTACTTAAGAACATGAAAATTAGAGTTAATTTGGTAATATTGAAGAAACTGAGGATTTAGTATTTACAAAGAAAAAAAACTTTTTGCCAGGGATTTAGCTCAGCAGCCTAAGCGCCTGCCTGGCAAGTGCAAAGTCATGAGTTCGATCCCTGGTGCCGCAAAAAAAAAAAAAGTTCTCATATAATTTCAGTATTTATATCGGCAAGGCATAATAAGCAATATTTACCATGTGTAAGTATTTATCTATATAGAATATTAGTAAATTAGTTTGGGGAGAGGCTTCATTAGAATTCTTGTATTGTCCTCTAATTCTCATTCCTGCCCCTTGTCTTGTTTTAGGTTTAGCATGATCCATGAGTGTCTTTTAACTAAAGCAGTAGAAATACATGAGTATTTTGATTTTCAGTAAACATTTTAAAAACTATAATTTTAGTGAACTTTGTATTGATGAATCTCTCCCTTCAAAGTAAAACTTTGAAGGGCCGGGGATCTAGCTCAGCGGTCTAAGCGCCTGCCTGGCAAGCGCAAGGTCGTGAGTTCAATCCCCGGTGCCGCAAAAAAAAAAACAACAACAAAGTAATACTTTGAGATAAAATTTTTTGTTTGTTTTTGTTGTTTTTTGTGAGATTGGAGATTGAACCTAGGGCCTTCACACTAAGCTACAGCCCCATCCCTTTATTTCTTTATTTTTTTATTTTGAGACAGAATCTAATTAAATTGTTAAGTAGCCCAGACTGGGCTTGAACTTAGGATCTTCCTCCTTTGTCCTCCCACAGTGCTGGGATTAAAAGCATGTGTCTGCACACCTGCCTTATTTCTTAAATTATGACAATGTCTTGAACAGAAAAGGAACCGTTTTGTTTCAGTCTTTCCCAGTGTGCTGAATGATATTCACTTATCACAGTGGCTTCCAACCATTTCTTGCTGAAAGCTTAAAGCAAGAATCTAGGTTTAAAATGTATAAAATTCTTTTTGGAAGTGCTACTATCATATATTACAGTAATAGACCAAGTTCTTTAGCCGCTGTGTGTGGTATCTCCCTGATCATTTCTTACCTGTTCTTTTCATCTGTAAGTCTAGACAAGAAGCAGAGGACAGTGTTGGCTCCATGACCATTGTCCTCAGTGCCGGTGCAGTGCTTGTCAGGGATCCCCAGTTCCCCTTGACCGCCTCCACACTGCATATGTGACTTCGCTGAGAGGCAGGGTGTCCTCTTTTCTGTGTGTCCTTCCTTCCACATGTTCCCCTCCATAGTGAAAGATCGGCAGTATTTCAAAAGCTTGCTATGCTTTCCATGCATGAAGGCAGGCAATTCTGATTTCCTACAGAATGCTAGTTATCTTTTATGTTACTTGAAATAAATTGATTTGACAAGCTATGTATTAGAAAGTTGACTCATGTCCTTGAAAATTTTTAATCCTCAAGCACATAAAATGTTTGAGTATCTTTTCTGATTTGCATAGCTTTCTTTTTCTGCCACTTACTCAAATTTCAAGAAGATAGCTGCAAAAAATCTTTCTTCTTTCCTGCTTGGATTGGAAGATAGTCATTTACCCTGTTGTATTTATTACAAAGTTCTCAAACTCTTCCTCCTCCATTCTTGATTTGTTCCTTAGATAAGATCACTGTGGAGTCATAAGTGAAAGAATTTTACTACTTAATTTTCAAGCCAAGGAAATACTTAACTGTAAACCATATTTATCCCTCCTGTATTCATGGCCTCTAGATTGTTTGATTTCTGGCTTAGACTTGACCTAACTATGTTTGAGGAATTGCAGCTCTTATATTTCCATTTCAGATATTGATTTAGTTTAATTAGAAGTTTGAGCAGATTATATTCATTGTTGAAACTGACTTGTGCCTTTTGTTTTTAGGTGTAGTACAGTGAATAGCCGGTTGGCAGCCTATGAAGTCCTTGTAATGTTGGCTGATAGTTCACCTTCAAATCTTCAAATTATTACAAAAGAACTACTTTCTATGCATCATCAACCTGATCCTGCTCTTACCAAGGAGTTTGATGTAAGTTTTCTAGACTGTGATGCCCTTACTTTTTTTTTGAATGACCTTGTAAACATACAATTTTAAGATTGTTTGCATTCTCCTTGCAACAAAGGAAGTCATTGTTTTGCTTACTGTGAGCACATGTTAAAATCAACTTATAAATTCTTTTATTACACTCATACGCTCTGGTATATTTTGGGTATACCCTTTTAAAGAGGAGAGACATTTTCATTTTCTTTTTTTTTTTTTTTTTTGCGGCACCAGGGATTGAACTCACAACCTTGCGCTTGCCAAGCAGGCGCTTAGGCCGCTGAACTAGATCCCCAGCCCTAGGAGAGACATTTTCAAATTGGTCAGTAGGTATTCTCGGTGGAAAGTTCCATATCAACCTTTTTTAAAAGTATCGTCGTGCTGGCATAGTGCCAGGCTCTGTCACACACATTTCATGTTCCCTTGAATTCAACAAAGATTATATTGAGTTTATCATATGCTTGGAGGTGTATTAGCTTTTGGAGCTCAAAAACGAAAAGATGATCCTAGTCCTTAAGAAGGTGAGAGTATGTGCAGTGGAAAAGGCAGACCCATTAGCAGATCATGTCAATATAATGTGGTACAGTATTAGACAAAGGCATGTCCTGAATGCAGCTGTACTAACAGAGAGGCACTTCGCCACTGGTGATAAAATCTTTCAGAGCTTCTTAGAGAAGCTGAAACTTGGAGCAGAGATTGAAGACTGTTGAATCAGTTGAAGCGGGGTGGGAAGGTCATTCCATCCTAGCAGTGAGAAGAGTATGAACAGGGCTATGGAGTCATGAAACACCTGCATCTTCCTATTGCCCATTGTCTTACCTTTTATTTTCCTCATTTATTTATTTATACTTAAGGTTTCACATGTAGGACAAACCATACGCTGTTTAAGCTTGTCTGATTTACTTGACATTACAAGACCTACAGATTTTTTGCTGGCTGGTTATCACATGGGTATAGATTCTGTACTTGATGTGTGCAGGTGACATGATTATTAGAGTCTGGCATGATACCCGAGCTCCTGTTGTAATCACATTTCAGTGTCTCATGACCGTACCCTTTTCCACTTGGAGAGGTGCCACATTGAACTTTAGTCAAGATGCCGTTTCTGGATTTTTTTTCTTACCCATAAGAGCATTGTATTGAGATCTACAGTATTTCAAAACATTTACAAGTGAAATAATAAGTGTTTACCTGCTTGTTTGTTAGCTTATTAGGAGAAATTTAATAGAGAAATACTACCTTCTGTAAAGGAAAATAAACTGAGCCTTCCTTGAACCTCTGTACTTCAGGATTCCTCATGGCAAACTCTTCATATAACTTTGTTTTTTTCCCCAGAATGCTACTTCAGTTATTAATGTATTTTTAGTCTGCTTGCTTGATTAATGCCTTGCCCCCTTATTCTGTGAGCTCCTTGGGAATCACGCACCATGCATATTTTTGTTCTTGTACATTCCTGGTGCAATGCCCGGAGAAAGTGGCCCTTGATAAATACGTGTTGAATGATAGGTGACTGTGTACATGACTACATGAGTGAGTAAACACACACGCCTGCCATGTGCCGGGTGTGTTATGAACAAAAAGACACATCAAGATACTAGTCCTGTCTCATTGTGTTAGAGCTGCAGACAGAGGTACATCATGACCACATTTCGTAACGCAGTGGATGGTTAAATCTATGACTTTCTTTCTCCTCTTAGGCATCCCGAGTGGCTGTAGTAGAAATGTGCCTATGGCTGAGGTGTTAATTCTTTCCCTGCTTGTCTCTTCTCTTTTCCAGTACCTTCCCCCAGTGGATAGCAGGTCCAGTTCAGGATTTGTGGGGCTGAGGAATGGCGGTGCGACGTGTTACATGAACGCCGTCTTCCAGCAGCTGTATATGCAGCCTGGGCTCCCTGAGGTGACTGCCTTCCTTGTCTTGTTTGGCATGAGAAATAATGCATGCTTTGCCTACAAATCATTACATACTATTTATTACTTCTTAGGTTTGGAAAAACTGGGTATAAGTGGGGATTCAATGTTGTTCATAGTCACACATTTTCATAAATTTGATGTTTTAATGTCTTGACCGAATGTGATTTTTTAACTCCATGGGAATTCTCACATTCTATTCCATAAAATTACTGTACTAACATTTTTAATATTTTAGAAATATATAGGCTGTATCATCAGTGTCTTATAATAACATAGTAGTAGTACTTATTTCTTATAGAGATGTAATATCCTAGTCCTAGTTTTTCCTATTCACACAAAGAGATGATCAATTGTAATACCAGCTATAAAATACTCACGCTAAATACATGCAGAATTGTGATCATATCAAACCATGCATAGCTTTCTAAAACAATGTGACTCTCCTGTGTATATATGTTAGTTTCCTATGAAGCAGTTAAATATTTCTAATCTGCTATCTTTCTTTTCTTTTTAGTCACTACTTTCAGTGGATGATGACACAGACAATCCTGATGATAGTGTATTTTACCAAGTACAGTCTCTCTTTGGGCATTTGATGGAAAGTAAGCTGCAGTATTATGTGCCTGAGAATTTCTGGAAGGTATTTCTCCCAGTAATTTTTCAGTAGATTTAAAGATATTAGATATTGGGGTTTGGGTACGTTTTCCCCAGTTGATCATGGTTTGCTAACTCTTGATTAATCCCATTGCTAAGAATTTACTAAAAATGGGTTATACAGTTCTGGTTCAAACTGGCATTCGGTATCAAATGATTAGAATGTTGAGTAGTCAGTTTATTTATTTATTTTTTTTTTTTTTTTTTTTTGTCTTTTTGAGCCAGGGTCTTGCTATGCAGTTCAGCCTTGCCTTGGGCTCACTTTGTAGCCCAGGCTGGTCTCGAACTTGCAACGATCCTCAACTCCCACGTGCTGCGACTAGGCTGAGTAGTCAGTTTATAATTCCTAGGAATTTGCTAATCTTAATTCTTTGGAGTCTTTCTCCTGATTGTTATTTTAGGTCTTTGAAATATTTGTTCAGATTGTTCCTCAGAATGCAGGCCCTTTTTCACTATTGATTTTAAGTACTTGAATGTTACTTTGCTTGAGTGTAATAATGGAGATTTAGTATCTGAGAGAGAAACTTTTGCTCCATAGCTTTAGGTCTAACCCTGTACCTTCCTTGGTTCAGAGACTTACCATGATTCCAGGGGCCGGAGGAAAGCACAGATGGCTGAATTGAAGCTTGTCTCACTCCAGTAAAAACTTTTTAGTAGTGAATTTGTTTTTTAGAAACATTTCATTGCTTTTTCATGTTCTTTTTCTACTATATTCAGAAATTGCTGCTTTCTCTTTAAAAATATATTTCTTCCTGCATAGATTTTCAAGATGTGGAACAAAGAACTCTATGTGAGAGAACAGCAGGATGCATATGAATTCTTTACTAGTCTCATTGATCAGATGGATGAATATCTCAAGGTAATAAGTTGTAACTTCCCGCCAGTTCCCCCAGACTCTAATTACAGTGTGGAAACAGTGCCTCAGAGTTTGCAGCTACTATGAAACTAACAAGTCAGAAATTTATAATCTTCAGCATCACAGCTGCAGTTTAAATATCAGAACATACAGATCACTGGAATTACTTGTATCTTAATTAGTCTAGCACACAATAAAGTATGTAATTCTTAATCTCCATAGTAACAACCGTTTATACCTGCGTATTCTCACTGTGTACCCCTTGAGATAGTCTGGCCTCACAGGACTACTGCAGCACCAGTGAACTGATGGCCCTTGCAGATAGTCTTGGAACTCAGTGAATCTCATTGGCAAAGCAGACCGGGGTTGGGGGGCAGATCAAAAATTTATTTATAGTGATACAATGCAAAGTTTCCTCCCTCTCCCCAGAGAAACAAGTCACAGACTTCCTCAGGGGTCTGACTTCTAAGAGTACCTATGTCGCTGCTAGAGCTAGCTTCTTATCAGTAGGTACAATTTATCTACTTCTTTTCTTTGAAATCATTTACAAATTTATTGCATTCTGTCCATAAGAATAAAGAAAAGATGATAGAGTTGCTTCTAAATTGGTCCTTGTGGCATGGGAAGGAAGGCTTGGAAAAATGCAATCCTTGTCATTGCCCTGAATGACCCACCTCTCTTCTGACTGCACCACTCGGACACTGGTCTAATGGCGGGTTAGCAGTGTTCTGTCAGTCCCCAGCTGACACTACACAGTGACCCCTTTTATTTTGGTGGTTAAATTGAAATCTCCGTTTTATCTTGGGTGAGAAATAACCTGTAAGTTTTAGGGGCATTGATTCAAACTTTAACTGTTTATTCCAACAGAAAATGGGCAGAGACCAAATTTTTAAGAATACTTTTCAGGGCATCTATTCCGATCAGAAGATCTGTAAAGACTGCCCCCACAGGTTAGTGACGTGTCATTGATACATGAAAAATGATCATCAGGGCTGGGCAAATAGTACAGTGGTAAATCATTTGTCTAGCATGCACAGGGTCCTGGGTTTGACACTTGGCACTGGGAGGACCAAAATGATCATTATTCTTAAATATTATACTATGATGTTATAAATTTTGCATTTGTTGGTGTATCTCTCAATGGATTTATAAATGTTTAATGAATTAAATTTAATTCATTAAATTTGGTCTTTGGTTTCTATTTCCAAAATTTTTGTATGGTCCTAAGAAAATATTTGCAATTTGAAATTATGACAACTTGATGTTTTTACTTGGTAGGATACTTTTAGAAGGTTGATGTATGCATTAATTTCACTGATTGTGAATGTATTTCTGTGTTCAGGTTCGTGTATCTTAGTAATTTCCAGAATTTATATTCATGGGTTTTCTCTGCTTTCCTAATCAGATATGAGCGAGAGGAAGCTTTCATGGCGCTTAATCTAGGAGTTACTTCTTGTCAGAGTCTGGAAATTTCTTTGGACCAGTTTGTTAGAGGAGAAGTTCTAGAAGGAAGTAATGCCTACTACTGTGAAAAGTGTAAAGAAAAGGTATTATAGCTGCCTGTTTTAAAAAAAAAAAGATTACCCACGTGTGATGGTGCACACCTGTAATCCCACCACTCAGAGGCTAAGGCAGGAGGATCACTGAGATCAAGGCCAACCTGAACTACATAGTGAGCCCCTGTCTCAAAAAGCAAAAACAAGATTAATTTGTTATTTGTGTACTGTCTTTGTTTTGTGTAAAATCAATATTAAGGTTCTGTTGCCACTTTTGTTAGATGGGGTCATTGCTTGTTTTACATGGGTGGGAAAAGTTTTCTCTAATTTGCTGTTTTGTTTTCTCCATCAACATAATTGTTTACTTTTCTTTAGAGGATAACAGTGAAAAGGACCTGCATTAAGTCTTTACCGAGTGTCTTGGTCATTCACCTGATGAGATTTGGATTTGACTGGGAGAGTGGACGCTCTATTAAATATGACGAACAAATAAGGGTAACTTTTTCCGTCTTGAAGTTTCTCCCACTGTTCCATCTCTTCTATTTTCACGTTCCATCTGCCCCATGAACAGCACCATTAGGAGTTCACAGCCATTGTCTTGAGAAGCTAGGCATACTGGAGGGGAATGTCTCCTTTGGGAAGCCACCCTAGTGGTGGCTGTGAAGTGCAATGCTTTTTGTAACATTCAGAGTAGGACCTGCTTGTACCTGCCTACTCTCAGCCTGTTCTAGATGTTAACACTTGCAGCAGAGGGGAGGTCCTCAGTTAGCTAAGAAAACAGCCTTTTATTAAAGTGTCTGACTTAAGGGCCGGGGATTTAGCTCAGTGCTGTAAGCGCCTGCCTGGCAAGCACGAGGTTGTGAGTTTGATCCCTGGTGCTGCAAAAAAAAAAAAAAATTAAAAAATAAAGTGTCTGACTTAATTGGGTATGCTGTGTGTGTGTTCCCAATCAGCACGACGGTGTTCCTCTTCCTTTCGCAGTTTCCCTGGATGCTAAACATGGAGCCCTACACAGTTTCAGGAATGGCTCGTCAAGATTCATCCTCTGAAGTTGGTGAAAATGGTCGAAGTATGGATCAAGGAGGTGGAGGATCCCCACGGAAGAAAGTTGCCCTCACAGAAAACTATGAACTTGTTGGTGTCATTGTACACAGCGGGCAGGCACACGCAGGCCACTACTATTCTTTCATTAAGGACAGGCGGTAAGGGTTTCTGCACATAGCCCTCACTGCCTCTCTGTCCTCCCCAGAGTCCCTTCCACTTTCTCCTCCCCGCTTTACCACCCACATTCACACAGTGGTGCACTGTTCTGCAGTCTTGCTTCATGTTCAACTTTTAATGGTTTCTCGAACTGTTTTTATTTATTTTTTATTTATGTATTTTCCAAATCAATTTTATTTCAAGGGGAAAAAGATAAGAAAAAAAAAACTAAAAATTTCAAAACCTGCCATTCAGGGGGCAATAATGGTACATACATTGCGCATTGTCATCCCGAAATCATTCACCCAGACAGAGCACAAGACATCTGCATTCAATTGTCTGAACAATACCGGCACAAATTAGTAGTGTAAATATCTTAACTATTTTTTTATATACATATATGTACACATATACATATGCTGTGTCTTTCAGCTTCTCACACTAATGATGCAATGCAATGTTTACACATGTGTGTCTTATTTATTTCACTAATGAGCATAGTCTCAAGTTGCATCCATTTACCTATAAAAGTCTCTAGTTTATCCTTCTTTATGGCTGAGTAGTACTTCATTGTATAAAAATACCACATCTTTTTTATCCATTCCTCAGTCTGTGAGCGTTTAGGTTGTTTGTGGATCTGTATTTAGCTCTTCAATTTGAAAACTTGTTTTAGAAACAAAAACCACTATTGCTACATTTTTCTTACGTATTTTTAAATGCTAATTACTTGCCTTCAATGTAGATGATACATAGAAATAAGCATGTGAGGAGTGCTTGGTTCTTACCTTACCATGGCTGCTCTCGGCCCTAGGGGGTGTGGAAAAGGAAAGTGGTACAAATTTAATGACACAGTTATCGAGGAATTTGACCTGAATGATGAGACCCTGGAGTATGAATGCTTTGGAGGAGAATACAGACCAAAAGTGTATGATCACAGTAAGTATTTACAATTGGGTATTTTCCACTATTTTTTAATACACAGTTTCCTATCCAGTTGGAAGCACCATGCTTTATATAAAAATACATTTTATTCCTTTTGCAGTACTGCGGTTCCGTCTACAGAACCATGAACTCATGGACAGCCAGAATGAAAATGTTCCAGTTGTAGGGGGCGGGGGGTGGGGCATCCAGGCACACTGTACCATGTGCGAGTGTGCCAGAAGGAAGCCCCCAGTCTGCGTAACTGACGTGCTGTAGTGAAACAGTTGGTTTTAAAAGAGTTCATTTAGAAGTTGAGAAAGAAAAACATTTAAGCTGCTTATAAAAGTTGTTTTCACTTAATGGGACTTAGAGTCAGTCAAGAGGATAAGATAAAATAAAATAAACTGATGAAGAAGAATTTGCCCCTAAAAACAGTTTCAGAAGAAGTAGTTCAGATTTCCTTTTTACTTATGTAGAAATAGGCTAATTAGAAAAGATACTTCTAACAACTGTGCTTTTAACACCACGTTTATTAAGGAGTGTAGTAAAGCAGTCTTTCCTTCCCTAACCCACCCTCAGGAGGGAAAGGGTATGAGGACATCACAAGGCCCAGTCAGAATTTATTCTTTGGAAGAAGCACTTCTCAGAGACCTCTGCATTTCTGAAACCTGGTTTTGCAGTCTCTGAAGGGCAGTTCTAAATTTCTAGTTGGGTCAGTTCTGCTGTGTTGGACTTTGCTGCCATTCCATGTAGTCATGATGAGCAGTACCTCGTGGACCCCCGCGGGGCTGGGTTTCAGAACACTGCCAAAACTGGCTTTGATGTTGCTATGTTTGCAGAAATGGTTAAGTTACAGCACTTGTGATCCTATCCTACTTCACAGAGCACATTTTTAAATGTTGCTTCTTTTGCTTATTTGGACTCCCTTGAGTATTTACCTTCTTTCTCTTAGTCCCTGCCCCATCTCACCTCCCAAGAATGTGTTCTAATTCCAATCCAAGAACTGGAATAACTTCCTTCCATTCTAAACAATAAAAAAAACCATACTATGCTTATACTTTTCATTTAACAAATTCAGTACATAATTCCTTGCTGGGTTAATGGACTCTTGGCTTTAGATTGTCAAGAAAACTTTCTTTATTTGCAAAGATTTATTTCTTACTGTCTTACCATAAAACAGCAAACCCATACACTGATGTACGTCGAAGATACTGGAACGCCTACATGCTCTTCTACCAAAGGGTGTCTGATCAGAACTCTCCAGTATTGCCCAAGAAAAGTCGGGTCAGTGTTGTAAGGCAGGAAGCTGAAGATCTCTCTCTGTAAGTTCTCTTCTGTGTCATTTACTTCGCGCGATTTCAGTAGGCAGTGTTGTGATCTTGAGAATGCACTCTTTGGGTAGAGTTAGTTAAGCTAGGGAAAAATTCTGTACCGTATCCTAAAAAGAAGATAAATAACCCTTTTTCTTATACACTGCTGCCTGGACATTATTTCTTGGCAGGAGTTTATTTTGTGTTTAGAAGCATACATGCTATTTCATTCCAGAATTGAGCTTTTTAAAATGTTTTGGTAACATACACTGATTACACTTTATGTCCAAGCACAATGCTGTGTCGACAGTCAGAAGGAGGTTTTTTCTAAGGTGCTCTTTTCAGCAAATTTGCTTTGTGATGTATAGGATTGGGAAGGTACACGATATACATGTAATTCTCAAACCCTCTTTATGTGTTGGCCAGTTTTAGTTACTCCTAAAACAATAACCACCTCATCCTAGGCAGCTTTCTGATTCCATCTCTCAGGTCAGCTCCATCCTCACCAGAGATTTCACCTCAGTCATCTCCTCGGCCTCATCGGCCCAACAACGACCGACTTTCTATTCTGACCAAGCTGGTTAAAAAGGGCGAGAAGAAAGGACTATTTGTGGAGAAAATGCCAGCTCGTATATACCAGGTAAGAACCACAGAAACAGTTCTAAGGAAGAAAGCCCTGTGGATAAGTCGTATAGGTCCAGAGTCTTCTGGTTGTCTCCTCAGTTCACTGTGCCTCCTGCCCCACCTGCCTAACCCCACCAATTTTACCAGGCTTTTGTGCCAGGTCACAGTGGCTATAGAGTGAGTGCCATGCCCAGCTGAGATTAGCGTATTTTAGGGCTAGGGATCTGGCTCAGTGGCCTAAATGCCTGCCTGGCAAGCGTGAGGTCATGAGTTTAATCCCTGGTGCCACAAAAAAAAAAAAAAAACCAAAAAAACGTATTTTAATCTGGAGAGAAAACCAAGTTAATGATCACAGTTTTTACATAAAGCTACTGTGACAGTGGTGACCATTATTTATTGAATGCTTGCTCTGTGTTACAGATTTTAAATAAAATCCTAATTCTTAGAAGATTTGTGGAGTAGCAAGTTTTACTCTCATTTTTCAAATGGAAAACCCGAGGCTCAGAAAAGTGGGGATGGCTTTACAGTGTCACAAAGTAAGGATTTACATTTAGAACTGCCTGGTTCCCCAGTCCAGAATTTTGTCACTACGTAATCAAAAGCTAAGTAGCCAGAACCAGAGAATTTAAGAAAAGTGTACAATTTACCATTAAGAAAGAAAATTAGGCCATCTAACACAGGGCGGTGTGAAGACTCAGATACTTGGGAAAGCCCCGAATGTCAGGTGTTTTTGTTTTTGTTTTTCTGTTATTAAGTTTATTGGTACCATGTAGATACACATATTGATCCCTGGATGTCAGGTTTGAATGCCTTGTCCTTCACAGGGTGCTCTTCTTACATTTCTTGAAAGGGTTTGTTAATGAATGATCATTCGTTCATCTTTCTGCACCTTGTTATGTTTGAAAGGAAGATTTTTCTCTTTCATTTTTTCAAAATTCAAAGTCTAAAAGAAGGAAATATCTATTATTCAGTTTTATAAACCTCTTTTCCTCAACATTTTAGTAAAAATATATACATACTGTTTTACTTTGTTTCTTAAAGTAATTGCTAATTTTCCTTTCTAGATGGTGAGAGATGAAAACCTCAAGTTTATGAAAAATAGAGATGTGTACAGTAGTGATTATTTCAGTTTTGTTTTGTCTTTAGCTTCATTGAATGCTGTAAGTAGCCAATTGAATTGTTACTTTTGTTTTCTTTGAGACAGGGTCTTTGCTGTGTAGGTCAGGCTGACTTCAAACTCACGACAATCCTCCTGCCTCAGCCTCCCAAGTGCTGGTATTACAGGCGTGTGTCATCACACCAGACCTGTATTGTTACTTTAAAGATGGAGGATTATAGTTAAATACCTTTTAGCTAATGTATCCAGTGATGTCCTCCCTCTTTGTCGTTAGCGTTGAGCATTCGGGTTAGATGTAAAAAGCTCCCCAGGTGGGTGATGCAAACCCGCAGCAGCAGGCACTGGCGGTCCTGCAGGCTGTCAGTGGCTTTGGGTTTCCACACACGGCGCCACATTTTAAAGTGCCCTTGTTTAGGTTTTGTGAAGAATCCAAGAGTGGCCATGAGATTGAACAGCCAGAGGTTCCTATCAATGGATAGTGAACTTTGTAAAGATGGATGTTTTCTAATTTGTAATCACATGTTGTTGAACTCAAGATTAACTTTGAAATACTTCTTTCTTGAGTACCGTTATTATAATCTGCAAAAAGGGGAAAAAATTGTTCCTAGTTTCTTTGTTACCTAACATTCTGTGGCTTACAGGCTCTGTTTTGATGCTTAATTTAAAATTGAGGATATCCTCTTCAGTATTCTAAAAATTGAAATGGAATATTTTCTATAATGAAGTGGCGGGATTTTTCTTGTTTAACTTTACTATGTGTGTCATTAGTTGGTTCATGAATAGTCTATAAAACTTACGTGAAAAAAACAAACGCCCTCTGTCTTGTCTCC